>MU686653.1:5698-20283 GCA_026770625.1 Nicotiana glauca
TAAATTTTGCACATAAGTTAAAGCATGTTAAAAATCAGATAAATAAGCCGAATATGACAATTGAGCGACCGTGCTAAAACCACGGAACTCGGGAATGCCTAACACCTTCTCTCGGGTTAAGAGAATTCCTTATCCGGATTTCTGGTGCGCGGACTATTAAACAGAGTTAATTTTTCCTCGATTCGGGATTCAAACCGGTGACTTGGGACACCATAAATCTCCCAAGTGGCGACTCTGAATTAAATAAATAAATCCCGTTTTGATTGTCCTTTAATTGGAAAAACTCCCTTGCTACCCCGCGGGTAGCGCCAAAAGGAGGTGTGACACTAGCTGAATATCCCTATTTATCTTACTATGTTTTTTGAGGAATCTATCAATGAAATAAAAATTTGCTTAATTTTCTTCCTTTATATTTTTTCTTTCTCCCAACAATCCAAATTGGTAGCCTAGGTGCTACAGTGTTTTGCACTTCCGAATGTGCTGATATGATTTCAAGGCTATCGACGGTTAAGGAATTTTGATCTTCTATCCATCCACTGATTTTCTCTGGTGGCTGAGCTTCTTCTTTTCGATTTTTTTGGTCAGCTCTCAAGCTTTGGAAGGAAAATAGGATCCTTTTCTTTTTTTGGGGGTAAACTGTCAACTGTTCTTAGAGTTAGAGTCTAGGTTCCTTTATTTTAGGAGTTAGGGATTATTTATAGGGGTAGGAATTAGGTTAGGTCAAATAGAAAATGGGTATGCGCTCAATATTTTAGGCTATCCGAAATTAGGCCTTTTCAATTAAGACCAAACAAAATTACCCCAAGTTTCGTACTCTTTCTTCTAGAACAAGACCAAAAATACTACAACATTTATTAATTAATCCTACTTAAGTAAAATAATTATTAAAATAAAACTATCTGTTATAACAAACTTATTTTTGGTATTTTTTTAAAATATCATACTAAAAGATAAAAAAAATGGAAAAATTATTGTAAAATTAAGATAATATTCCTGAAACTATTTTTTTGTATTTTGTATTTTATGTAAGTTAGACAATTAAAAGTAACGAGATAATAGGAGAAAAATATTTTTGTAATTTTTATTTTTGTGATAAAAATAAAGTAAAGAGAGTGGTACTAAACCTAGACTAAATGTTTACGCTAAAATGGGTAAGCTCTTAGGGCGGGTCAAAAATTACATGTTTACAAATATGAACGTCACTCTTGGGTGGTCAGAGGTTCTATAGGTATTGAAGATTGGGTGATGGTTGGTCTGTTCTTCGAGAATTGGGGCTAGGTGTTTTGGAGGATATTAGGATTTTATATGGGGTGTATGAATTAATTGGGACCGTTGGATATTAAGGGAGTGGAAGGTTGAAATTAAGGGATGGAGGAAGATGAGTGGCGGGTTAGGGGCTAGGGAATGAGCCAATCGAAATCTTGGGCCTCTTCTTGTCCGAAATTGGGCCAAAATTCTCTTGAATTAGCTCAAAATTGAGCTTATTAAAAATCTGGATTTCATTAGCTAAAAGCCTAAGTGTTCCTTATTTAAATATTTATAAAAAATTAAAGTGCTCCTAATTAATTAAAATAAACTTTTAAAATAGAATTAACTATTAAAAGTGAAACTATTTGTGATATTTTCACAAGATTATACTAAAATAAGAATAAAAAAATTACATTAAAGTCATGGTAAAATTAAAAATAATATCACTATAAAATATTAATAACCTAAACTAAATATAAATAAGATAAAACATGAAACTATTTTTGTATTTTTCAATTTTTGTACCTTAAGAATAGAATTAAAATTAATAATAAAGTGAAATCCTATAGAAATAAACTCAAATAAATATCCTAAAAATACTAGGACTATTAAAGGTAATTCTAATGTGTGGGTCAAAAATTACATGTCTACAGTAAGCCTAAGAAGAAGTTAAGCTCGCCCATCATACTCATTTTAAATTCACTCCCCATTAATTTTACAAATTCCTTACTCAGTTTTAAAGTGGTTGCCCCAAAAATTATGTCATCAACATATATTTGTACTACAAGTAGATCCTTACCTTTGTCCCTCAAGAATAAATTGCTATCAATCTGACCTCTTTTGTATCCATGTTCAAGCAGGAATTTGGATAGATGTTCATATTATGCTTTAGGAGCCTGCTTGAGTCCATATAGAGCCTTGTCCAATTTGTATGATGTTGTTTAACAAAGACTTCTTCCTTTAATTAGCGATTTAGGAAGGCACTCTTCACATCCATGTGGTGGAAGTTAAATTCCATATGTGCTACAAAGGCTACGAGGAGTCTTATTGACTTCAGTCTTACAGCTGGAGCAAATTTCTCATCATAATCTATGCCCTCCTCTTTGCTATAACCTTGGACCACCAGCCTTGCCTTATTCCTTGTAACTGTTCCATCTTTATTAGTCTGTTTTTGAAGACCCATTTAGTGCCATCTACTGATCTGTCCCTGGGTCTTGTGACCAGAGGCCACATTTGGCTTCTTTAAAACTGATTGAGTTAATCTTGCATTGCATTCACCCAGTCTGCATCCTGCAAAGCTTCAGCAGTATTTTTAGGTTCAATAAGAGATTAGAATGCATCAAAAGCACACAGATTCTTGAATTGAGATATGGTTTTAACTCCAGAATTTGGATCAGTAAGGATGTTCTCAATGGGATGAGAACTTTGATACTTATAAGGTTTCACAACCAACTGATTTCTGTGTGGAGTTTCTCCATATTTTATTGCTGAGGAACAGGACCATGGACAGGTTCCATTTGGGAGTTAGATTCACTTATTCTTTGTCCAGTTTCCTCTGTCAGGTTGCCTTGGATGAAAGAACCTGTTCCATCACATGTTCCTTCTTTTGGTGCAGCTTCAGCTTGAGCTGTGACTTCACTCATTTCTTTTACCAACCCAATAGCTTCATCTTCATGTTCCTGTCTCTCAGAAAGAATGTTAGTTTTATCAAAAATAACATGTACACTTTCTTCTACACACAAAGTTCTTTTATTGTACACTTTATAAGATTTGCAATGTGAAGAATGCCCAAGAATATTCCATCATCACTTCTAGGATCAAACTTACCTAGAGAATCCTTTCCATTATTGTGCATAAAGCACCTGCATCCAAATGCCCTAAGATGGGATATATTTGGTTTTATCTCATTAATTAACTCATAGGGAGTCTTCTCTACAAGAGATCTAGTCATACACCTATTTATGATTTAACATGCAGTATTTACAGCCTCTGCCCAGAAGCTATGGGGCAGTTTACAAGAAAGAAGCATAGTCCTAGCCATATCTTCAAGAGTCCTATTCTTTATTTAAACTACTCTATTTTTTTAGGAGTCCTAGGGGCAGAGAAATTATGATCTATACCATGCTCATCACAAAATTCAGCAAACTTAGCATTTTCAAATTCAGTTCCATGATCAGACCTAATTGATGCAAGTTGATTACCTAGTTGTTTCTGAGTTTTTCTAACAAAAGTAGTAAACATGGAAAATACTTCATCCTTAGATGTTAAAAATAATACCCAAGTAAACCTAGAGTAATCATCAACAAGTATCATCACATATTTCATACCACTTCTGCTCAATGTTCTCATTGGACCACAGAGATCCATATGAACCAGTTCCATCGGCCTGGTCGTGCTTACCACTTTGTTTCTTTTAAAAGAGGATCTTACCTGCTTCCCCCTTACACAAACCTCACAAACTTTGTCTTCCCTGAACTTGATGTTAGGTAACCCTATCACCAGGTCCTTGGAGACTAATTTGTTGAGTTGATTTAGACTTGCATGACCAAGTCTTTTGTGCGGGGATTGTTGTCCAACACACTTAAGCAAGTGAGTTCGTTTTCTGAAATAGTGGAAAAATTCTACAATGTAAATATTGTTACCTCTTTTTTCCTGCAAAACAATCTTATTAGTAGTAAGATTAATCATAAAACATTTGGTTGAGGTGAACGCTACCAGGTTACCTCTGTCATACAGTTATGATACATTGATTAGGCTATATTTCAAGCCATCTATCAAGTAGACATTCTCAATGAAATGTGAGTTTGTCTTACCTACCTTCCAACCCCAATGATCTCATCTTTCTTTCCATTTCCAAAGGAAACATTACCTCATTTTAGGTCCTCAAGTGAAAGAAAATGGTTCTTACTTCTAGTCATATGCTTTGAGCAGCCACTATCCATGTACCATATTTGGCTACTTCCCTTCTCTTAGACCTGCAAAATGAAATCAGGGGTTAGTATTAGGAACCCAAAGTAGTTTAGGTCCCTTTATATAGGTAAAGGGGTGAATTAAATTCATTTTAGCCCATCCAGGCAGCCTATTTTTCTCTTGAACAAATATTTTGTTCTTTTAACTAGCCTTTTCTTTTGCATTATATTCACTTTTGTAATGACCAGTCTTGCCACAGTGTGTGCATATTTTGTTCTAAGTGTGATGTACTTGCTTTTGGGATCCCACTTAGGTGATGGGGTCCCATTGCCAAGTCCTCTCTTATTGCTACTGTGGTGCTCTTGTAGCCAGGATAGTGCATAAGAGGACTTATTCCATTTGCAAGTTCTGTCTAGTTCATGTTTCGCCTTTCCTAGATCTTATTTTAGGACTCTTATATTCTCATCTCTCTTGTACAACTAATCCTCATTTTTCTAAGATTTTCTTCTAAGGTGAGGTGTGTGTGGTCAGCTTTCTTTTTACCTGTTCCTAATTTCAATTTTAAATTTTCAGATCTAAGTTCTAAGACAATGGTCAAGTTCAAGAACCTGGTTCTTCAACTCAGTATTTTTACTTAGCCTAATGTTCCAGATTTGCTTTTAGGATCACACATTCCCTAGAAAGATGTTCCTTCTCATTGTTTATGACCTCAGGCTCATCAATGAAGTCTAGCAGTAATTCAGATAGCTTTTCTTTAGACAAAATTTTAATCTTGTCTTTGAGATGAATCGCACTTACCTCTTGTTCATCGTTTGATTCTCCAATGGCTATAAGTGCTTGTTCATCTCCAGCTTCATCTTATGAATCCTCATATGAGCTTTCTCCCCAAGCAGCAACTATATCCTTTGTTGATCCTTTGTTTTTCTTGGGTTGAACCTGTTTCTTTTTCCTGTTCCTCCGTTCAGACCTTTCTTTCTTCCATTCAATTTTCCACTGAGGACAATTCTTTATCATGTGGTCAGTCTTACCACATTTGTAGTAGCCCCCGTTCGTCTGTTTCTTTAGAGCCCTTGGTTTGTTGAAGGTTGCACCTCTTGAAGAAACTTTTTCTCTCATTAGGTACTTCTTGAATCCCTTGTGATCATAGCCATTTCATCATCCTCTAAGTCTGCACCTTCAGCTATTCTAAGAGATAGGCTTCTTTCCTTCTTGGGTGCATCAATCTTCATGGTTTGCCTTCTCATTTCATATGCAGTGAGATTTCCAATCAGCTCATCCAACTTGAGAGTGGCAATGTTCTTTGATTCCTGAATAGCAGTGATTTTGCATTCCCAAGTTACTGGCAAGACTCTTGTCAAGATTTTCTCAACCTTGTGTTCTTTAAGAATAATTCTTCCAAGAGACTTAAGTTCATTTGTCAGTGTTGTAAACCTTGTGTACATTTCTTGGATGGTTTCGCCTTCCTTCATGGTTAAATTTTCATATTAAAAATACATCAGTGTTCCTCTTGATCTCTTTACTTGAGGAGTTCCTTCATGGGCCACTTGTAGAGTGTCCCAGATCTCCTTAGCAGTAGTACAACTTTGAATGCTGCTATACTCATTTGGACCTAGTCCACACACAAGCCATTTATTGGCCTTGGCATTCTTTTCTCATTTCTTTAAATCATCAGCAGTACAGTCAGCTCTCATCTTTAGCACGTTCACTCCTTCATTATTCTTCTTTGTAGTAGCCAGGGGACCATCAGTAACAATTTTCCAAAGTTCATAGTCTTTTTCTATAATGTGGTCTCTCATCCTGTTCTTCCACCATGAATAGTACTGGCCATTAAAGAGTGGAGGTCTAGCAGTGGATTGTCCTTCCTAATTTCCAGGTGTTCTTGATCTGTTCCTAAGGTGTTAGCTTCTTCAAGGATAACCCGCTTTGATACCAATTAATGTTTTATACTTCAATACCATACAAGAGGGGGGAGGTGATTTGTGTGGTGCCTAATTTTCACTTAACTTGATTATAGAAGGACTTGGCTCTTCTATGTGTTCCAACTACTACTGTTGCAAAATAATAAATATAGAAAATAAAGAACACAGAGATTTTATGTGAAAAACACCTGGCTCAAAAGGTGAGAAAACCATGACCTACCTTCTTGTAGTATTTTTCCAAACTCTCCACTAAAATCACTGAGTCAAAAACTTCATGTACAAAAACTCTTTGTAAACCTAAGATTAACTCTAATCCCATTGTGGCACACAACCTCAACTGTTGCGACAACTTCAAGTTAACTCTAACTTGAAAACTCTAAGTACCTAATACAATTGCGTCTAAATAAGATGAAAGGTACATTGTAATATCACCTACTACAATTGAACTAGAATAAAATATAAACACTTGGAACTAGTTCTTCTATCCGGTTCAAGTAGCTTCAGGATTGCACGCTTGAATCACGCATAAATTGCTTGCAAAATTGCCTTGCTATTTTGATCTCAATTCATGTTTAACTTCTGCTTATGTGCATTACCTGTAAAAGAGAACAACACTAATATTTAAGGAGTTAGCAATTAGAAATTGACTAGGATACAGATGCTGCTCTTCCATGGTGGAAGAGTTCTAGTTGATCTCATACTTTAACTCTATCCTTTTCCTAAACCGTGTTCTCTTTGTGTAAGGAGTCTTTATCCTTATTTAATATGCAACCTTTTCGATCATGATCAGGAGATACCACTTCTGATATGTTAGACTTATCTCCTTCACTTGCATCTCACATGTTTGAGTCGGTCATAACTATGCTTCACAAGATAGACCTAGTCCATGTCTGAATTCCTCTGTCAGTCTTTAAAACTTCACTTTTACTTGGGACAACAATATGGCCTTAACATGTATTTTCATTTTTCAGACGTACATGGTGGAGATTGAAAGCGCTCGTAGGTCCAACACTCGGGCCAATATTTTCCTGACGATGCTGGAGAAATATCAGTGTTGTTGCAATAGGTGCCGTGAGATGCACAAGCGGCTGAAAGTGAGCTCTGGTAATCGATCCCTCGGCGAGGAATTGGAGAAGAGGGATCAGGAGTTAATGTAGGCTATTCGCAGAAATAACGTACTTGAGGAGCAACTTCATGCAAAGGACGAAGAGCTTGATTTGGGTAAAGGGGTCGCGGCAGAGTGCGAATATCTTCAGGATAAGCCGAGGTCGCTGCAGAGTGCGAATATCTTCAGGATAAGCCGAGGTCGATGCAATCTGAGATGGATCAGAATCTTATCAAGGTTGAGATGATGAGCGTAGAGTGGATGGAAAAGCTGACCGAGTTGAACAGAAAGGTTGCCGGGTTAGAAAACATTGAGAGTGCTTGGTCATCGGCTTTGGCGAGGGCGGCAGCTCTAGAGAATACCATCCGCGTCCTCCAATCCGAGTAGGAATCGGAGAGGGCGACAACCATGCTAATGGAAGTGAGGCTTGATGAGCGTACTGGTGAGATCGACCGGGAGGTGTCGACCTTAGGAGATCGGGTCGCTACCCTTGAGGCTGAAAAAGAGCAACTATTGGCTCAAGTCAAGTCTTTCTCTGTTGTTGTTCGCCGTTATTTGCATGAGCTTTGGGTTCATGTCGAAGACCGGTAGTACATATACAAGAGTTTGTGGGAATCGAGTACTATTTTTGAGGCCACATATGAAAGAGCAAGGGCAAAGGCACGAGAGGCTCGTGTTAATTACAGATATGACCCTGCAACGCCGGAGGGCAATGAGGGTGTTGATAATGAATGAGGACTTCCTGGAAACGATGGAGAAGAGGATGGTCGTGATGATGCCGAGTGAAAGAGTTGATGTATTTGTTGTTGTCACTACAACAAATTTGGCCTAAAGCTACACCAATTATAGACAACACTTGGAAAATGTCGCTGAAAGTATCTTTTGCAACACTTTTTAAGGGGTGGCCATTTTTTTTGCTTGGTTTATGAGGAAAACATCTTTGGTGGGAGGAATAGAGCTTTCATTTTTAGGTATAATCTTTCATCTCGGTTATTTTAATTTCTTTGTAATACTTCAACTATTTAATTGCATCTTCCTGACATTGCTAATATATGATTCCATCAGTTTCTTTAAGATTGCTAGGCGCAGTCGGATGTTCTCTAGTAATGTCAAAATTCTTGAGAAAATTGACAAGACGCTAGTCACTATTGCAGATTTAGGAGTGCATGCTTCAGTTAAAAATATTTGTGTCATAATATTGAACAAGCTAAACTCTTCCCCTACAAGCTTTTAGTAGAAGATAATTTGTTTAATGGAATCCAGTTCGTTTATCTAGTTATCATATAGATTAACTTGAGATTATTATAGGAACCCATAAACTTAAAAGTCTAGATTTGCCCCTTTTTATGCTTGCTTGTCCAAAATGCATGAATATTATACATATTAAACTAAGATTTAATAGAAGTTTCTGAACCATTTATGTGTAAGAACTTGATTTATAACTTTATCAGCTTTCCTCAACAGAAGCTAGAACTGCATACTCATTCATTTTGGTCTTCACATGACTTTTAAGATCATAAATGAATGGAGAATTTGCCTTAACTAAAGGAACAAATTCAGTTTATGATAAGGGAAAAAAGAGGAATTTTGCTTACGCCTTATATTTATAGCAGACATTTGTTCTTTGAGTAGTGTTTGGTTTTTAAATTTCCTAGTGGCAAACTCTGCCACATTTCTTTGAGTTTGCACTTACATACTATTGAATTCTATCTAATTATTAATTTTATTTTGATTCTATTGGAAATTCTAGTGAGCAATTGGAAATGGCAGCCAAAAGACAATTTGATGAAGACTTTGGACAATTATGGTTTTTGTTATTCCTAATACTATAGTGATACATTTGGTTTTGTAAAGTTAATTTCTAGTATGCAGCTTCAAATATTTGCATTTTTTGTTGATGTACTACCTGAGATTTATTCTCGTTTTGAAGTTCATTGCAAGTACATGCATTTGAACTATTCTTTAATTATCTTCTATGTAATTGAGTGCTTGAGATCCCTACTTAAAAGTGATTATAGGATATATATATATACAGAAATTAATTTGATGACCACAAAAGTATGGCTTGAATAATAATAAAATATGCTTTATAGCTTAGACAAAAGTGTCATGCTTCAAAAGTGTGAGCGTAGGAATTAGCAAATTTGTGGACGATATGGCAGCATAGCAAAAGCTATATTTTACAATTGTTGCCTAAAGAGTAACAATGGCTATGCTTTTAAAGTGTCGTTGTAGTACACGAAAACTGTTACCATTGAGGGAGTAACAAGCATGGTCTTTGTTACTCTTTAGGATACACTATTCAAGTGTGACTCCTAAAGCAACATGAGTAAAGCGTTGCCTTAGGTCAAAGGTTACACTCATTTAGGTCACCCCTTAAAAAGTATTGCTTTAGGTCGAAAAGTGTGGCCTTTGAGCAAAAGCCACACTTTTTGATAGTTTAGGCAACACTTTTCAAATGTGTTTAAAGGCCTAAAATGTTGTAGTGTGTTTCTCTCTTTTTAATTATTTATTTATTTATTTGTTGCTCTTTTTGGGACTCTATTGGTTTGAGCCGTATGTAATCTGCAACTGTTTGGGTTGTAGCTTTGTATAAAAGGAGTTTTTTCATTGCTGCATGTCTCTTGTTCTCTCTTTTATTTTTGTTTTTCATAACTTCGGCGTAGGGAAGTGGATTCCCCTGCGGTGGATTCCTGATTCTCAGGTAGCTTAATACCGCATAGATTGAGCAGGATGTTGATGACGGCTTTAACTGTAGGGATGATATCTTCGAACTCGTATCAAAGTGCTATCCCGTCTCAATTCGAGTGGCATGGAACTCTTTTATCATGACTCGGATTTCCCACCATCGGGAGTCGTGATGGCGCCTACTGTTGGAGCTAGGCAAGACAAACATTTAAACCTTTTTGGATAACCACACAACAACAATAACAATAATAAATGTTTAAATAAAAGCGGAAGTCTTTTATAACATAAATAACTGAAAATCCAGAATGCGGAAGCTTAATATTTCACTACCCAAGACTGGAGTCGCTATCCCACGGGCTACTAATGAATGCTACAAACAAGTTTGAATAGAAAAATACATCGTGTCTGTCTCGATACAATGAAAACAAACAAAAAATATGGAAAGGGACTCCGGCCTGCGAACGCTATCTAGGCTACCTCGTAGTCCCTGGACTGAAGTCAGCTCCCACTCAACGTTCTACTGTTGTGGTCCAAAATCTACTCCGGTACCGTGATCTGTGCAAAAAGCATAGAAGTCTAGCATCAGCATAACCGACCCCATGTGCTGGTAAGTGCCTGGCCTAACCCCGGCGAAGTAGTAACGAGGCTAGACAGGACTACCAAATCAACCTGTGCAGTTCAATATACACATGTGCAATAAAAGGGAAGAATACCAAAACTAAACAGTTAAAAGGGAGGGAAGCATACTATGGGGGAGTACAATCCGAATATAAAAGTCACCAACTTAAATAAGAAACAGGGCACAACAATAATTAACAAAAATAAGAAATCCAACGGTTGCACGGCATCAACCTTCGTGCTTTTACTCTCATCCTCACCTAAAGCAATCAAATAAAATGTACGGCATCACCCTTCGTGCTTTTCCTCACATAACTCTCATTTCATGGTACGGAATGATCCTTTGTGCAATTATAGTCAAATCAGAGCACGGAATGTCCCTTCGTGCATAAATAATCAAAACATGGCACGAAATGACCCTTCGTTCAAATATAATCAAATCATGGCACGGAATGACCCTTCGTGCATTATCACTCTTTCTCACCCAAACAGCAATCACAACCAAACGGACGAGGGAACAAACAAATAATAAGAAATGTCCCGTCAAGGGAAAAACATAATTAAACAGCTAAATCCTGGCAAGGGAGCAATAATAACAAGTTTCACATCCCGGCAAGGGAGATAATCAACATACTCAAACCATCCCGGCAAGGGAGATAATCAACATACTCAAACCATCCCGGCAAGGGATTAATCATATCTCTTTCCATTTCTTTCATTCATTACTCAATAGTATTTTTATCGTTCGATCCAACTCTCCAAAGAATTCACAACTTATAATTTATCCTCAAACTCTTCACATTATGAAGAAATCATTAATTAGCATGGAAGATTCCCAAAATATACCAAAATAAGCATAAACAAAGACTCACGGTCATGCTAGACACCGATGTATAGATACTCGTCACCATGCCTATACACCGTACTCGATCATTTAGCAAATTAGTAATTAATAACACTCTAATCCTATTCCCTCAAGCCAAAGTTAGATCAAACACTTACCTCAAATGCTCCAAAAATCCACTCAAGCCTCTTTTATAGCTTTACCCCTCGAATTCACTACAAAACCGCTTGAATCTAGTCATAAACTACTTGAATGCATCAACAAATGCTAATTGATTCAGTTTGAATGTATGAAAATGAATTTTTCAAAGTTTTACTCAAAAATCCCCAAAACGCCCCCAAGCCCACGTGGTCAAAACCCAAGGTTTGAACCAAAACTCGGTTACCCATTACCCCACGAGTTCATATATATGATTTGTTTTGAAATCGGACCTCAAATTGAGGTCCAAATTCCGTATTTTAGAAACCCTAGGCTCTACCCTAAATTCTCAAATTTCCCCATTAAAATCTTAGTTTCGAAGTTGAAATTATGTTTAAGGATGTTAAGGAGTGAAGAAAATAAGTCAGAAATCACTTACCAATCGTGTTGAAGAAAGAGAATCGTTTGGAAAAATCGCCTCCTATATTTTGAGTTTTGAAAAAGTAAAAAATGACTGAAAATCCCAACTGCACCGCGGCCGCGCCGAGAAAGGGACGAAAATGACTCTCTAAACTTACCCAGCATGGACCGCACTGATTTGGTGTGCGGCCGCGCTGGTCGAATGGACCCATGACAAACTCTCTGAATCTCCCAGCGCGGACCGCACTGATTTGTTGCGCGGCCGCGGTGGTCGGCCTGAAATTTACTGGCCCTCTGAAACTAGCCATGCGGACTGCGCAGAAATGAATCGCGGCCGCGTGGCTTCCAGCGCGGACCGCGGCCGTGATGGGGGCCTGCAACACCTGGACCGGAAACATCTGATACTTTTAAGTCTAAGGCCTCTCGGGACCTACTCAAAACTCACCCGAGCCCTCGGGGCTCCAAACCAAACATACATATAAGCTCAAAACATACTACGGACTCATCCGTGCGATCAAATCGCCTGAATAACATCATGAATCATCAGTTTGGGTCTCAAATCCCATGATTTCTTTCCAAATTCCCTAAAGCATCAAGGTTATGATTTGTATCACAAAATATGTCAAATGACGTCCGATTTCGACCAAACTTTACAGAAAGCGCTTAACACATATTTAAGACTTGTACCGGGCGTCGAAACCAAAATACGAGCTCGATACCATCACTTTTTGATCAAATTTCATTTTCATTTTCCTTAAACATTTTCAGAAAACAATTTCATGGAAAAATTCATTCCTCTAGCCTGGGACCTCGGAATTCGATTCCGAGCATACGCCCAAGTATCATATTTTTCTACGGACCCTCCGGGACTGTCAAATCAGGGGTCCGGGTCTGTTTACCAAAAAATGTTGACCGAAGTCAACTTTAACCATATTAATATCAGAATTCATCATTTTTCACATAGAATTCATATTTAAGCCTTCCGACTACACGCCCGGACTGCACACGCAAATCGAGACAAATAAAAGTGAGGTTTTTAAGGCCTCGGAAGCACGAAACAAATGAGGAAATAGGTAATGACCCTTTGGGTCGTCACATCCTCCACCTCTAAAACAACCGTTCGTGCTCGAACGGACAAAAGAAAGATGTACCTGAGTCAGGAAATAGATGAGGATAACGGCTCCGCATATCCGACTCGGACTCCCAGGTCGATGCCTCAGGAGGCTAACCTCTCCACTGGACACGCACTGAAGGAAAACTCTTCGACCTCAATTGTTGAACCTGCCGGTCAAGGATAGCTACCGGCTCCTCCTCGTAAGACAGATCCTTGTCCAATTGGACAGTGCTGAAATCTAACACGTGGGCTGGATCGCCGTGATACCTCCAAAGCATGGACACATAAAACACTGGATGTACGGATAACAAGCTAGGTGGCAAGGCAAGTCTATAAGCCACCTCTCCCACACGATCTAGAATCTCAAATGTTCCAATGAACCTAGGGCTAAGCTTGCCCTTCTTCCCGAATCTCATCACGCTCTTCATAGGCGATACACAGAGCAATACTCGCTTGCCAACCATGAAAGCTACATCTCAAACCTTGTGATCCGCATAACTCTTTTGCCGTGACTAAGCCGAACAAAGCCTGTCCTGAATGATCTTGACCTTATTCAAGGTCTCCTGGACTAAATCCATACCCAATAACCGAGCCTCTCCCGACTGAAACCATCCGATTGGAGACCGACATCGCCTACCATACAACGCCGTATATGGAGCCATCTGAATGCTGGACTGGTAGCTGTTGTTGTAGGCAAACTCTGCTAAAGGCAAAAACTGGTCCCACGAGCCTCCAAAATCAATGACACAGGCTCGGAGCATATCCTCCAATATTTGAATAGTCCTCTCGGACTGGCCATCCGTCTGAGGATGGAACACTGTGATCAACTGAACCTGGGTGCCCAACTCCTGATGTACTGCTCTCCAGAAGCGCGAGGTAAACTGCGTACCCCGGCCCGAAATGATATATGTCGGCACTCCATGAAGGCGAACAATCTCTCAGATGTAGATCTCAGCTAACCTCTCCAATGAATAGGTGGCTGCAACAGGAATAAAATGCACCGACTTGGTGAGCCTATCAACAATGACCCATATCGCATCGAACTTCTTCTGAGTCATCAGAATTCCAGTAACGAAATTCATGGTAATCCTCTCCCACTTCCACTCGGGAAGTTCAATCCTCTGAAACAACCCACCAGGTCTCTGATGCTTATACTTAACCTGCTGACAGTTCAAACATCGAGTCACATATGCGACAATATCTTTATTCATCCTACGCCACCAATAATGCTGCCGCAAGTCCTGATACATCTTCGCAGTGCCCGGGTGAATAGAATACCGAGAACTATAGGCCTCCGCTAAGATCGACTCTCGAATCCCATCAACATTGGGCACACAAACTCGCCCCTACAATCTCAAAACACCATCATCATCTAAAGTCACCTTCGTAGCACCTCCACGTTGCACCGTGTCCTCAGGACACACAAATGGGGATCATCAAACTGCCGCTCACGGATACGCTCCAATAATGAAGAACGAGCGACCATGCAAGCTAACACTCTACTAGGCTCAGAAATGTCCAACCTCACAAGCCGGTTGGCCAAAGCCTGAATATCCCAAGCAAGCGGTCTCTGGCTGACCG
>MU686653.1:20617-54404 GCA_026770625.1 Nicotiana glauca
ATATAAGTAATGCCTCCAAATCTTCAAAGCATGAACAATGGCTACCAACTCTAGATCATGGACCGGATAATTCTTCTCGTGGATCTTCAATTGCCTCGAAGCATAAGCTATGACTCTGCCATCCTGCATCAATACTGCACCAAGCCCAATACGGGAAGCATCACAATAAACAGTATAAGACCTTAAACCTGTGGGCAAAACCAATATCGGTGTCGTAGTCAGAGCTATCTTGAGCTTCTGAAAGCTTTCCTCACACTCTTACCACCTGAACTGGGCACCCTTCTGGGTCAATCTGGTCATCGGAGCTGCTATAGATGAAAACCCCTCCACGAACTGACGGTAATAACCTGGTAACCCCAAGAAACTCCGAATCTCGGTCGCTGAAGTTGGTCGAGGCCAATTCTTGACTGCCTCAATCTTCTTCGGGTCTACCTTAATACCCTCTGCTGATACAACATGACCCAGAAATGCAACCGAACGCAACCAGAACTCGCACTTCGAGAACTTAGCATACAACTGACTATCCTTCAGAGTCTGAAGAACCACTCTGAGGTGTTGCTCGTACTCCTCCTGGCTGCGGGAGTACACCAGAATATCATCAATAAAGACTATCACGAACAAGTCTATATAAGGCCTGAATACTTGGTTCATCAACTACATAAATGTTGTTGGGGCATTGGTCAACCCGAATGACATGACCAAAAACTCATAATGTCCATACCGAGTGCAAAATGCTGTCTTAGGGACATCCGACGCCCTAATCCTCAGCTGATGGTAGCCAGATCTCAAGTCTATCTTTGAAAACACCTTCGCACCCTGAAGCTGGTCAAACAAATCATCAATCCTCGGCAGTGGATACTTGTTCTTTATCGTCACCCTGTTCAATTGCTGGTAATCAATGCACATCCTCATCGACCCATCCTTTTTCTTCACAAATAACACTGGTGCACTCCAAGGAGAAACACTAGGCCTAATTAAACCCTTCCTTAGCAAATCCTGCAACTGGTCCTTTAACTCCTTCAACTCTGGCGGGGCCATGCGATACGGCGGAATAGAAATAGGCTGCGTGCCTGGGGCCAAATCAATACAGAAATCAATATCCCTGTCGGGCAGCATACCCGGCAGGTCTAAAAGGAAAACCTCTGGGAACTCCCGAACAATAGGAACAGAGTCAATAGAAGGAACCTCTATGCTGGAATCACGAACATATGCCAAATAAGCTAAACACCCCTTCTCGACCATGCATCGAGCCTTAACATATGAAATAACACTGCGGGTGGCCTGACCTGGGGTCCCTCTCCACTCCAATCGGGGCAAACATGGCAAAGCCAAGGTCATGGTCTTGGCGTGACAATCCAAGATAGCATGATACGGGGACAACCAATCCATCCCTAATATAACATCGAAATCCATCATGTCTAAAAGTAATAAAGCAACACGAGGCTCAAGACCCTCAAACACTACCATACATGAACGATGAACTCAATCAACCACTATAGAATCACCCACCGGGGTAGATATATAAACAGGGATACCTAAAGCATCACCAGGCATAGCCAAGTAGGGTGCAAAATAAGATGACACATATGAGTACGTAGAACCAGGGTCAAATAGCACTGAACCATCCCTATCACAGACCAGAATAGTACCTGTAATAACAGCATCTGAAGACTCAGCCTCTGGCCTGGCTGGCAAAGCATAACACCGGGGTTGGGCCCCACCTACCTGAACCATGTCTCTTGGACGATCGGCTACTAGCTGACCCCTACCTATGCCAGTCCGAGCTCCACCTCTACGGTCTCTACCTCCACCTCTATGATCCCTACCCCCGCCTCAAACTGGCTGGGCGAGTTGTGGATCACCCGATGCCTGAATCATAGGGCGAGGAACCTGCTGCTGAGAGCTGCCCGAGGCTCGAGGGAAAAACCTGACAATATGACCAGGGTCACCACAACCATAACAAGACCTCAGCTACTGCGACTGCTGGCCCTGTCGACCTGAATGTCCTCCCCTGAAACTCTAAAGTGGGGGTGCACTGATAGGTTGCTGATCTAAATAGTACTACTGAGAACCACCACAACCTGGAGTACTATGAGAAACCTGGAGCGCTGACTGAAAGGGCCGCGGTGAATGACCTCTACCATAGGAATCCCTACCTCCATACGAGGTACCACTGAACCTACTAGAATGATGAGGCCTCTTATCCGACATCTGACCACCTCACCGTGCGAGGGTCATCTTAACCCTGCGGGCCGCATTGGCCGCCTCCTGAAAGGAAATATCACTACCAGCTCCCATGGCCATCTAGAGACTGATCGGCTGAATCAATCTATCAATAAATATTTGAACCCTCTATCGCTCTGTGGGGAGTATCACAATAGCATGGCGTGCCAAATCAATAAACCGAATCTCATACTATGTAACTGTCACGGAGCCCTGCTGGAGGTGCTCAAACTACCTGCGAAGTGCCTGCCGCTGAGTAACTGGGAGGAACTTCTTCAAAAATAACTCCACGAACTGATCCCATGTCAATGCTGGAGACCCTGCTAGTCTAGATAGGCAATAATCCCTCCACCAAGTCTTGGCGGATCCTGCAAGCCGGAAGGTAGCAAAATCTACCCCATTGGTCTCCACTATACCCATGGTCCTAAGGACCTCGTGACAGCTGAATAAGAAATCCTGGGGATCCTCTGATGAAGCACCGCTGAATGTGGTGGTGAAGAGCTTGGAGAACCGATCAAGTCTCCACAAAGCATCCAAAGACATAGCCGCTCCATCGCCGGCCTGAGCTGTAATACCTGGCTGAGCTGCCGCAACTGGCTGAACCACCGGGACATGAGTCTGGGGAGCTACCTGCTCCGGAGTACGTGTAGCAAGAGTCTAAACCCCTTCCCCAGCCTGAGAAGTGGCTGGTGCTACTGGCAAAAAAACCGCTCTAGTGCCACTCTCCATAAAGCCTGCCAATCTGACTAGAGCGTCCTGAAGATCCGGGGTGACCATGACCCCTCCGGGGACCTGAGCTGGGCCCACCGGAGCTGTTGGGGCTGGAACCTCCTCATCATAGTCAATATGAGGCTCCACCTCTGGGATTGCTGCCCGGAGCTGAGCTCTGCCCCTGCCTCGGCCTCGGCCTCTGCCCCTCGCAGGAGCTGCTACTGGGGGCTCGGGCTACTGCGCGGTAGAAGAGGAAGCACGTGTTCTCGCCATCTGCAAAAGAACAAAGTAGAAAGACAATCAGTATTTGAGAAATAGAAACGCACGATAAGAAAGAACAAAAGTGAAACTTTTCCTAACTCCGTAGCCTCTGGGGGATAAGTACAGACGTCTCCGTACCGATCCCTCAGACTCTACCAAGTTTGTCCGTGAGTAGCGAGACCTATGCAACCTAGAGCTCTGATACCAACTTGTCACAACCTGTATTTCCCACCATCGAGAGTCGTGATGGCGCCTACTGTTGGAGCTAGGCAAGCAAAACATTTAATCCTTTTTGGATAACCACACAACAGCAATAACAATAATAAACCTTTAAATAAAAGCGGAAGTATTTTATAACATAAATAACTGAAAACTCAGAGTGCAGAAGCTTAACATTTCACTACCCAAGACTGGAGTCTCTATCTCACGGACTACTAATGAATGCTACAAACAAGTCTAAATAGAAAAATACATCGTGTCTGTCTCAGTACAATGAAAACAAACAGAAAATATGGAAAGGGACTCCGGCCTACGAACGCCAGCTAGGCTACCTCGTAGTCCCTGGACTGAAGTCAGCTCCCACTCAACGTGCTACTGCTGTTTTCCAAAAGCTGCTCTGGTACCGTGATCTGTGCAAAAAGCATAGAAGTGTAGCATTAGCTCAACTGACCCCATGTGCTGGTAAGTGCTTGGCCTAACCCAGGCGAAGTAGTGACGAGGCTAGACAGGACTACCAAATCAACCTGTGCAGTTCAATATATACATGTGCAATAAAGGGGAAGAATACCAAAACTAAATAGTTAAAAGGGAGGGAAGCATACTATGGGGAAGTACAATCCGGATATAAAAGTCACCAACTTAAATAAGAAATAGGGCACAACAATAATTAACAAAAACAAGAAATCCAACGGTTGCACGGCATCAACCTTCGTGCTTTTACTCTCATCCTCACCCAAAGCAATCAAATAAAATGCATGTCATCACCCTTCATGCTTTTCCTCACATAACTCTCATTTCATGGTACGGAATGATCCTTCGTGCAATTATAGTCAAATCCGAGCACGGAATGTCCCTTCGTGCATAAATAATCAAAACATGGAACGGAATGACCCTTCGTGCATTATCACTCTTCCTCACCCAAACAGCAATCACAACCAAACGGGCGAGGGAACAAACAAATAATAAAAAATGTCTCGGCAAGGGAAAAACACAATTAAACAGCTAAATCCCGGCAAGGGAGCAACAATAACAACTTGCACATCCCGGCAAGGGAGATAATCAACATACTCAAACCATCCCGGCAAGGGATTAATCATATCTCTTTCCATTTCTTTCATTTCTTACTCAATAGTATTTTTATCGTTCGAGCCAACGCTCCAAAGAATTCACAATTTATAATTTATCCTCAAACACTTCACATTATGTAGAAATGATTAATTAGCATGGAAGAGTCCCAAAATATACCAAAACAAGCACAAACAAAGACTCACGGTCATGCTAGACACCGGTGTATAGATACTCGTCACCATGCTTATACACCGTACTCGATCATTTAGCAAATTAGTAATTAATAACACTCTAATCATATTCTCTCAAGCCAAAGTTAGATCAAACACTTACCTTAAATTCTCCAAAAATCCACTCAAGCCTCTAGTACAGCTTTACCCCTCGAATTCACCACAAAACCGCTCGAATCTAGTCACAAATTACTTGAATACATCAACAAATGCTAAATGATTCAATTTGAATGTATGAAAATGAATTTTCCAAAGTTTTACTCAAAAATCCCCAAAATGCCCCCGGGCCCACGTGGTAAAACCCGAGGTTCGAACCAAAACCCGGTTACCCGTTCCCCCACGAGTTCATATATATGATTTGTTTTAAAATCGGACCTCAAATTGAGGTCCAAATCCCGTATTTTAGAAACCCTAGGCTCTACCCTAAATTCTCAAATTTCCCCATTAAAATCTTAGTTTCGAAGTTGAAATTATGTTAAGGATGTTAAGGAGTGAAGAAAATAAGTTAGAAATCACTTACCAATCGTTTTGAAGAAAGAGAATCGTTTGGAAATATCGCCTCCTATGTTTTGGATTTTGAAAAAGTGAAAAATGACTGAATATCCCGACTTTATATATTTTACTGAAGGCGGGCACGGACTGCTCAAAAATGCACTGCGGCCGCACTGAGAAAGGGAAGATAATGACTCTCTGAACTTACCCAGCGCAGACCATACTGATTTGGTGTGCGGCCGCGCTGGTCGAATGGACCCACGACAAACTCTCTGAATCTCTCAGCGCGGACCGCACTGATTTGTTGCGCGGCCACGCTGGTCGATCTGAAATTTACTGGCCCTCTGAACCTAGTCACGCGGACCGCGCAGAAATGCACCGCGGCCACGCGGCTTCCAGTGCGGACCGCGCGGAAATGCACCGCGGCCACGCGGCTTCCAATGCGGACCGCGCGGAAATGACCGCGGCCGCGCTGGGGTCCTATAACACCTGGACCTGCAACATCTGATACTTTTAAATCTAGGACCTCTCGGGACCTACTCAAAACTCACCCGAGCCCTCGGGGCTCTAAATCAAATATACATATAATCTCAAAACATACTACGGACTCATCTGTGCGATCAAATCGCCTAAATAACATCATGAATCATCAGTTTGGGTCTCAAAACCCATGATTTCTTTCCAAATTCCCTAAAGCATCAAGTTTATGATTTCTAGCTCAAAACACGTCAAATGACGTTCGATTTCGACCAAACTTTACAGAAAGCGCTTAACACATATTTAAGACTTATACCGGGCGTCGAAACTAAAATACGAGCTCGATACCATCACTTTTTGATCAAATTTCATTTTTATTTTCCTTAAACATTTTCAGAAAACAATTTCATGGAAAAATTCATTCCTTGGGCCTGGGACCTCGGAATTCGATTCCGGACATACGCCCAAGTCCCATATTTTTCTACGGACCCTCCGGGACCATCAAATCATGGTTTCGGGTCCGTTTACCAAAAGAAAGTTGACCGAAGTTAACTTTAATCATATTAATATCAAAATTCATTATTTTCACACAGAATTCATATTTAAGCCTACCAGCTACACACCCGGATTGTGCACGCAAATCGAGACAAATAAAAGTGAGGTTTTCAATGCCTCGAAAGCACGGAACGAATGAGGAAACAGGTGATGACCCTTTGGGTCGTCACATCTTTCCTCTAATAATAGCCTTAGCCGTAGAGATGTTATCTTTCAACCTTCTATAGAAATATCATCCCGTCGCATGTATCAATCTTTTTTGGCGATGGCTCTCAGCCTTAAGGATGTCTTTTTGAAATTTCTTCGACATGTTAATTTGTCATGAGTCCTAGTTCATTCTTGCGGTGGCTTTTAGCCTTAATGGTGTTATTTCGAGATTTTGTCGAAATACTAACCTGTCATTGTTCGATCGAAGTTGAACTCTTATTTTTGGAGATGGACCTTGGCCTTAAGGGTGTTATTCCGAGCTTTTGTCGAAATATTAACCTGTCGTTATTCGATCGAGGTCTAACTCTTCTTTTTGGAGATGTCCCTTGGCCTTAAGGGTGTTATTTCGAGCTTTTGTCGAAATATTAACCCATCGTTGTTCGATCGAGGTCGAACTCTTCTTTTTGGAGATGGCCCTTGGCCTTAAGGGTGTTATTTCGAGCTTTCATCAAAATATTAACCCGTCTTTGTTCAATCGAGGTCGAACTCTTCTTTTTAGAGATGGCCCTTAGCCTTAAGGGTGTTATTTCGAGCTTTCATCAAAATATTAACCCGTCGTTGTTTGATCGAGGTTGAATTATTCTTTTTGGAGATGGCCCTTGGCCTTAAGGGTGTTATTTCGAGCTTTCATTGAAATATTAACCCGTCGTTGTTCGATCGAGGTTGAACTCTTCTTTTTGGAGATGGCCCTTGTCCTTAAGGGTGTTATTTCGAGCTTTCATCGAAATATTAACTCGAAGTCAAACTCTTCTTTTTGGAGATGGACCTTGGCCTTAAGGGTGTTATTTTGAGCTTTTGTTGAAATATTAACTCGTCGTTGTTCGATCGAGCTCAAAATATTCTTTTTGGAGATGGCCCTTGGCCTTAAGGGTGTTATTTCGAGCTTTCGTCGAAATATTAGCCGTCGTTGTTCGATCGAGGTCGAACTCTTCTTTTTGGAGATGGCCAAATTTTTCTACCAAAAGATATTGAAACCTTTATAATTAAATTAACTAATGAAGATGAAGGGGTAAATCTTAGTCGAGCATAATAATTCCAGACCTATCAATAAAATAGAACATCTCGAATGAGATAAAGTAGGGGTATTCCATCTTATTGATATTTCCTCTCCCATCAATTGGTAGAGAATATTATTTATATCATATTTGTAAGATTTCTCTCTCTTTGGAGGTATTGTAATCTTTCTATTACACAGAAGATTACTGAAAGAAGGAAAAAAGGAAGAAGCCCCCCTCGTGGGAGGTTCTCCCCTTCTATATATAGCCACAGAATCTATTGTATTCATGGATGGAGGTTTTTTGTACCACGACTGTTAGCGTCGTCGGCCCGTGAGTGTGATTTCTTAATCATAGCAAATACTAAGGGTACATGATTTGAAGTGAAGCACAATGTCTTTTACTGTCCCGCCGCTTAGGCGGGATCCTAGTTGGGTCGACCATAGTGGTCAGATTTGACCAATACAAAATTTAGGTACATGTTAATTTTTGGTTCGTAGTATTATCGAGCCTGTTTATTTTCTCTTATTCGATTTATGCAGATGAAATAGCCATTGTCATTTACATAATTATCATTTATCAGACTTTGTTTCTTACGATTACGACAACGCTACTAGAAAATTGCAAAATAATGTCCAAGACTATCAACCGAAATTAGTCGAAATTCAAGGAAAATTGACCGATTATCAACCGACTCTAATTCGTCGAAAAAAGAGTGGTCACTAACGGATAGCGACGAAAGTTGATTGCAAATTTAGACCGATGATGGTCGGTAAATTCAACCAAATGTTGACCAATTTAATTGACAGAAATTATTGGAAAACTAAAAATACCGACTGAAATCGGTTGGTAATTTGGAAATTAATATTTAATTATTTTTTAAATTAGCAATCGATATCGGTTGATATAATAATTTTTTATTTTCTTTAAAATGATATCTTTTCGATCGAAATTTATCGGTATTATTAAAATATATTAAATTTAAAAATACAATTCCGACCGATTTTGATTGGTAATTTTAAATCCTGGAAATTATTCATTGCAGATACCGACTTCAGTCGCAATATGGTCAGTTTTTTGGGTATAGTTTTGACAAAATATTATTGTTTTATAGCTGCACCACCTGCCAACAACCAATAATAATTTATAATGGCAACATTATATTACTATTCAATCAATAACAACCAATAACAACTAATAACAACAATAACAATAATAACAATAATATGAAAACTATATTAACAACATTTATAGAGTTTCAAAAATTCCAACAAATAAACTTTTCATAAGTTAAAATTTCACATATAATAGAAACATCATTCATGGAGTGTTTTGTACTGCTTCATCTCCACTACTAAAAGCTTCATTATCAGTATGATTCGGAAGATCACGATGAGAAGGGGTAGCATCTAGGGAAGACTCACGAGACTGGAGAATCGGGAAAGCCCCACTACAAGAAGATTGGCCAGCTGACCTTGGAGGGTAATAAATTATTGGTCTCTCTCTTCTAGTTGACCTTGAAGGCTATTAAATTGTTCATCTCTTTTCTCATCTCTAGCCTTTAACTCTTCAAGCTCTGTTGAAACCTTTGCAATTTTCTTCTCCATAACCGAGAGAGTCGACCTATCAAGTACCTCGCCCTGCGTGAAAGTCCCTATACCTTGCAATCCCAGTCTTGTAGCGTTGAAATGATCTCTTTGGAAGGCCGTATGCTATCCCCTTTTTAGGACCACTGACAATACCAACCAAATCTTCAGCACTTCTTCATCTGAAATAGAAGGCGGATCTCCCTGCTTATTCGGTGGTTTCTGAGTTTGACTGCACTCCTCCTGAGTAGTCTTATAGCGACCCTTTATTTTGAAGATAAAAAATTATTAACGTTATAATATTTTAAACATTGATTTTAATTTATAGTTTTTATGAAACTTACATAGGTAGTCTCCGCCCGATTCTCGACCCATCTACTTGGATTCATCAATGTCTTCTTCTCTGGATATGAGCCTCCATGAAGAACTCATCGTGAGTCAACTTTCTCCCATTTTGTTTTTCTACAAACACAATAAAACCCGTTTACTAAATTGAAATAAATATTATTTTATAAAAATAGATTTAAATGCGTTAAGAAATTACCAGCAGTCTCCTAGTAGTCCCCATGCTCCTTGCACCCACACAGTGCAAGGAGCCACCCTTTTTAGATGTTCGGGCCTTCTTTCCATGTTTACTCTTCTTCTCAAAATCCTCAGTGACCCACTGCCTCAGTATAAATGCGATAAAACCCATGAATACTTCTTGTTTTTCTTCTGAGCAGAGCAGAAGGCATCGGCTAGTCTCTTACGGTATTTGAACTCAAAATATATAAGAATTGCACTATTATGTGGGTCCTCCCATGAAGCGTATAACGTTAGATGAAAATATTATTAATTTAACGGTTAAATAGATAAGAATTTTAAAACCTTAAATTGGATGAAAATTGCTACACGAACTCCGATGAAAAATTACTCCAAGTTGCATAGGGTACATCATACAACCGGCCAAGAGATTGAGTGATTATTATTGTAGTCCCGTGACTAGGTATGAACCTGCAATATAGATATTATATTAAATAAACAAGACTAACTATTATATCTAAGAAAAAATAGAGAAGTAATAAATAAATCTTACCCATTTCCCTCAGGCCCGATGATCATCCTATGGTACGATCATATCGCACTGCATATGGATCATCATTCTCATGTGTATCTGAAGCGTGCTTAGAAGGGGAGACATTTGGCTCAGCACTACTATCTCGAAGGCGAAATCCTGAAATTCTAGGAGCCGCACTCCGTGTAGAGGGAGACAGGGTCGCTGATGAAGATGGTTGCGATCTAGACCCATGTGATGTAGCAACAACAACGATATATATTCGGCCAAATCACACGATTGGAAGATGTGTGTGTGTGTAGATAATTTAGGACGTTTATATATATATATATATATATAAAACAATAATCTATAAGTGGTTGACCATTTTGATCACTTTTCGATCGATAACTTCATAATTATTATTTGACTTTTGCGATTAATTTACTTATATATATATATATATAAATATATATATATATATAAAACAATAATCTATAAGTGGTTGACCATTTTGATCACTTTTCGATCGATAACTTCATAATTATTATTTGACTTTTGCGATTAATTTACTTATTTTCCGACCGATTTCGAATGATTTTTAATAGTTTACTGGTAGTGTGATAACATTATTAGGTCATTGATGCATCACTTATTTGGGTTCCTAATTTACAACATCCATCCGAAATGTAAAGTTTAAGGCTAAGGCTATATATAGCAATGAAAATAGACTTGTCAAGTATGAAATTCTTAACCGTGTTTAGTCTTATCAATTTCATGTTTGAAATTCTAACCTACGTACCATAAATTGAACCCTTTCTGGTTGTAGTAATTGAAAATGACCCATTGATGCATGGTGCTATACGAAATTCAACAAAATGGTTGGAAAGATACACGTGGAAATCAACTGATGATTTAGAGGTCATAGTCAAATTTGGCAAGTTTCAGTCTTTTCTATTTGTGATTAGAGCCGTCAAGGCTTGGCTCGTTGACCCAGCCCAGCCCAACCCGTAATTTAGTAGGACTGGGTTAGAATATTTGAAGTCCGTTTAAAAATGAGGCTTTTAATCCCTGCCCGAATAAGTCCATGGTCCGTGAGGCTTGACTGAGGTTGGGCCGGATCGGCCCTGGGCCTAATAAAATATTTATTTAAAATATATAAAAAATAAAAAGTATACTGCCTTTAGAGATGGAAAGTCAGAATTGGATCTTTATTAAGAGGAACCAAAACGTGATCTTGAGAAGTTTCAAGAGATGGATGTTGTCATGTATTGGAAGGACCATTCTAGAAAATATCTCGATCTTTCAATGATGGTGCGTGATGTACTTAGTATTCTTATTACCATTGTAGCATCAGAATCAACATTTAACATTGGTGGCATGTTCTTACAAAGTACAGAAGTTGCATTTATTATGAAAATGTCCAAACACTTGTTACTACTCGAAATTGGCGGCACAATTTTTCCAAACTCAAACTGATAATATTTTTTAATGTGAATTTAAATATTATTAATTTTTAAAATTTAATTATTTTTAGTATTTAATTAATTAATATTGCATATGAATTGGAAATGAAAGTAAAGATGTTAAGACAATCTTTCCACAAGCGAATTCAAATGTGTTAGATGAAGATGATGTGTTGGATATCTCATAAGCATCATGAACGTTTCAAGTTATGATTTTTAGTGAATGAAATATAGTCTTGTCTTTTACTTTTTTTAGTATTTATTATGATATATTGGAACAATATAAAAAGTTATTAAATTTTGCGAATTTTTTCCAACAAGATATTTTTTAACTTTTAAATAATTATTTTTTTTAGGCTAGAACTTAAAGAAAAAATATAAAATTATATTTTTAAAAATGATGGGCCGGCCCGTGGTGGCCCGCGGGCCACATAAGGCTGGGTGGGCTAACCATTATAAAGCTCATCAAAATAGTGGGCTAGCCCAGCCCAGCCCGTCAATTGCTAAAGTTCACGTAGACTGAGCTGGACTAGCTCGGTCCGGCCCATATTGACAGCGCTATTTGTGATCGGTATATAATAGACATGTAATTTAACTTGTCCTACAAAAGAACAACAGAGTTGTCAACGTCATGTTATTTTCAAATAGTTCTCCTTCATGCAACATAGTCATTTCTAGATCTTCTGATTTCTTGCTTAATTACTACACTCTACAGATTTTAGTAACTTAATTTAAGGCGACTGACAAAGCTAATTAAGAGTCAGTTTGACCAAACTTCTAGGAAATCAAAAGTATTTTTTTGATCAAAAGAGCACTTTTTAAAAAATTTAAGGTGTTTGGCTAAATGAAAAAGTACTTTTTAACAACATCAGAAGCAGTTTTTCTGTTTTTGGGGAGAAACTAAAAATTCTAGCTTCTTCCAAAAAATAGAAGCAGAAGCAGAAAGTTAATTTATTCAAGACAAAAATAACCTTACAATAAATTTATATTTTTCAAATTATCCCTTATTAATTTAATTTTTCTTTTCCTTTTTTATTTTATTTATGTTATACAGTTATTCTCTTTTTTATTTTAATTACATTTTTATTCTCTTTCTTCTATTCCTAAGAGTAGATTTTAAATTTATATTGAATGATGTATTTTGACATATTTAAATTATCATGTAAATAATAAGTAATACTAAACACACAATATTATTGTTTTGTAATAACTATTATATTAATGAGAATTTTTAATTTATATTTTTACTTTATATTTTATATTTTAATGAAATTCTTTTTTCTAAAAAATGTTTAAATTTATTTTTCTTTTCTAAATAATACTAATCGTAAATTGAACCTTCACTGTCCTTTTTCGTAAATTGATACTTAAAAGTATTTTTTTAAAAGATTGGCCAAACACAATGAGCTTGTAAAAAGCACTACTCAAATAAATTGGCCAAACACAAATTACTTATTTTGCAAAAGTACTTTTTCATAAAGCATTTTTAAATAAAAGCGCTTATCAAAATAAGTAATTTTTGACAGCTTGGCCAAACGGGCTCTAACTAACAAACTTCACGGAAATGCATGTAGAGAAACTAGAAATAAATATAATCGTGAAAGTTATTACGTAAACTATCCTTTATGTCAATGTTGTCAATTTCTACAACATTAATTAAGTGAAGTGAAAACATTATTGTAGGATTTTAAAGTCACAATTTAAATATTTAAAAAAAAAAGTAAAAATTGCACGGGGCGTCCTATTTGGTCGCCCACATTTAACCTATACCCATTTTTTAAAAGAGTTTTAACTTATACCCACTTTTTAAACAACTTCAGCCCCCTTTCTCCTCCTCCTTCTCCTCATTCGTTTTCTTCTTCTTCTTTCTTCTGTTACTGTTGGTGCTGGTATGAAACTTCAGTTCATGAGGTGATTGTCATAAGTATATTTATCAAATTATTTAAAAATAAATTATAAATAATTACGTAAGTTAGTAGACAAGAATTTGTGAATATTTTCACATACTGTGTCACGATCCCAGTTCGCCCTCCATGAACTGTCGTGACGGCACCTAGTCTCTACGAGTAGGTAAGCCTAACAAGTGCGGAAAATAAATCGAAACTTGTGGAAATATAAATCTAAAACAAAGAATAACCAAAAAAAAGGAACGGTATATAGAATGCCTCTCGGCATATGCAACACAATATCTCAAAAAATTCTACATCGCTATCCCAAAACCTAGAAACTCACGGAAACACAAGTTGAAAGAAATATAGTAAAATGCTCTAACTCCGGAATGTCTAATTCAACAGCATGATAGAAGGGCTAACACTACAAGATAGAATAAAGATGGAGACTCTTCGGTTTGCGTACGCGGCCCTCTAAGTCTCCGAAAACTCTCCCTGCCTCAAGGATGGTAAGCCTGTGCGGAGGTACCTGGATCTACATATGAAAAACATGCGCAGAAAGGGCATGATTACACCACAACAGTACTCAGTAAGTGTCAAGCCTAACCTCGGTCGGTTAGTGACGAGGAAGGTCAGGGCCCCACTGAGATTGATAAATAATAAAATGACCGGATAAGATAACAATATAATTGAGAGTCTACAGTAAAAGTCTATACAGGATAATAAGAGTGCAACAACGAAAAACAGGATATAAAGACAAATCACAAGGAAAGTACACCCACAACGAGGATAAGAACCAGGGATCTCTTAGTGTCCCGAGTATCTCTTGGTATCCTCAAATGTATCACTAGGGATCTCTTGGTATCCTAAGGATCTCCCGGTATCCTCAATATATATATATGCCTGGGATCTCTTGGTATCCTCAATATAAATGCCAATGATCTCTTGGTATCCCGGGGATCTCTTGGTATCCTCAATATACGTGCCAAGGATCTCTTGGTATCCAGCACCTCAGTCCAAATCATAATTTCGAGCAGGGGATCTCCCGGGATGCAGTCCCGTAGTCCCAAATTAAAAACACACAGCAACGATACGTAATATTAAATTAAGCACCAACTTCGTACAAATAAACAATTAATTCAAGCCTAATATGCTTCAAGTAATGCAATTAAGGCAATTTAAGCAATTAAGGCAATTTAAGCAAATAGGCAACTAAGTCAACCAGGCATGCTTTTCTAACTAACAAATGGCTAAGTTTGCAAGTAGAGTAAAACAAGAAGGAAAGGAACTCAACTTAAATACTTAAGGTAAAACCGGGTTTTTCAACAATTAGCTCAAGTACACGCTCGTCAAAAACTCTAAAAATACACTTTCGATCAAAAAGTCTATCAAACCTTGTCCGAATGACCTAAAATTTTGCTCACACGTCACATTAAATACTACGGAGCTACTCCAACTTCCGGAATTTCACTCCCACCCTCGGATCAAAATTTTACTATTGGACCAAAAACTTTAAAAATTTAACTTTCGGTATTTCAAGCCTAAATTAACTACGGACCTCCAAAACATATTTCGATCATGCTCCTCACCCCGAAATCACCTAATGGAGCTAACAGAACCATCATATTTTCATTCCGAGGCCGTCTTCATACTGTTCTGACTATGGTCAATTTTCCAACACTTAAGCTCTCATTTAGGGACTAAGTTTCCCAAAACTCTCCGAAAACTCGAAACCGAACATCTCGGCAATCACATTAGCAGAAATAAACTTGGGAAAAGCAGTTAATAGGGGATCGGGGCATTAATTCTTAAGACGACCGGTCGGGTCGTCACATCCTCCTACACTTAAATATTCGTTCGTCCTCGAACGAGCATAGAAACATACCTGAAGTGGTGAAAAGATGAGGGTAACGGCTGCGCATATCCTACTCGGTCTCCCAGGTTGCCTCCTCGACCGGCTGGCCCCGCCACTGAACCTTTACTGATGCAATGTTCTTTGACCTCAACTTTATGACCTGCCTATCCAGTATAGCCATTGGCTCCTCAACATAAGATAGATCCTTGTCCAGCTGGACTGAACTGAAATCCAACACGTGCAACGAATCACCATGATACCCTCCGGAGCATCGAAACATGAAATACCGAATGATCTCCGGCCAGGCTGGGAGGTAAAGCAAGCTCATAAGCAACCTCTCCAACTCGTCTCAATATCTCAAAAGGGCCAATAAACCTCGAACTCACCTTCTCTTTCTTCCCAAATCTCATAACGCCTTTCATAAGCGAAACCCGAAGCAGAACTCGCTCTCTCACCATATAGCAAACATCACGAACCTTCCGATCTGCATAGCTCTTCTGTCTAGACTGGGCTGTACAGATCCTATCCTGAATCACCTTAACCTTCTCTAAAGCATCCTGAACCAAATCTATGCCCAATAATCTAGCCTCACTCGGCTCGAACCAACCCACCGGAGATTTACACCACCTACCATATAAGGCCTCATACGGTGCCATCTGAATGTTGGACTGATAACTGTTGTTGTAAGCAAACTCCGCCAATGGCAAGAACTGATCCCAAGATCCTCCAAACTCGATCACACAAGCACGGAGCATATCCTGAAGAATCTGAATAGTGCACTCGGACTACCCGTCCTTCTGAGGGTGAAATATTGTACTCAACTCTACTCGAGTACCCAACTCATGCTGAACGGCCCTCGAGAACCGTGATGTGAACTGAGTACCTCTATCCGAAATGATGGAAACTGGAATACCATGCAGACGAATGATCTCCCGGATATAAATCTCCGCCAACCGCTCCAAAGAATAAGTAGTACATACAGGAATGAAATGAGCGGACTTGGTCAGCCGATCCACAATAGCCCAAATGGCATCAAACTTCTTCAAAGTCCGTGGGAGTCCAGATACAAAGTCCATGGTGATACGCTCCCACTTCCACTCCAGAATCTCTATCTGCCAAAGCAATCCACCCAGCCTCTGATGCTCATACTTCACCTGCTGACAATTGAGGCACCGAGCTAAAAACCCAACTATATCTTTCTTCATCCGCCTCCACCAATAGTGCTACCTCAAGTCTTGATACATCTTCGCGATACCCGGATGGATGGAATACCGCGAACTGTGGGCCTCCTCTAAATCAACTCCTGAAGCCCATCAACATTGGGTACACAAACCTGACCATGCATCCTCAATACTCCATCCTCGCCAGTGGTCACATCTCTGGCATCACCATGTTGAACCTTGTCCTTAAGGACAAGCAAATTAGGGTCATCATACTGCTGCTCCCTGATATGATCAGAAACCACGCAAGCTACCCAACTGGGCTTCGAAAGATCCAATCTCACAAACTGGCTGGCTACGGCCTGAACATCCATCGCCATAGGCCTCTCCGATGCTGGTAAATATGCCAAACTCCCTAAACTCTCTGCCCGACGACTCAAGGCATCAGCTACCACATTGGCCTTGCCCAGGTGATATAAAATAGTGATGTCATAATCCTTTAGCAACTCTAACCACCTCCTCTGGTGCAAACTTAGATAATTTTGCTTGAACAAATGCTGCAAGCTCCGATGGTCAGTATAAATCTTACAAGGCACACCGTATAGATAATGGCGCCAAATCTTCAGGGCGTGAACAATGGCAGCTAACTCAAGATCATGGACATGATAATTTTTCTCATGTATCTTTAACTGTCTAGACGTGTAGGCAATCACCCTACCATTTTGCATCAATACCGCTCTAAGGCCAACTCTAAGGGCATCACAATACATAGTATAAGACCCTGAACCTGTAGGCAATATTAAAATTGGAGTCGTAGTCAAAGCTGTCCTGAAAGCTCGCATCATACTCTTCCGTCCACTGGAATGGAGCACCCTTCTGGGTCAGTCTAGTCATAGGGGCTGCGATCAATGAAAAACCCTTCACAAAATGACGGTAGTAACCCGCCAAGCCAAGGAAACTGTGGATCTCTGTAGCTGAGGATGGTCTGGGCCAACTCTGCACTGCCTTTACCTTCTTCGAATCCACCCGAATACCCTCACTCGTTACCACGTGGCCCAAGAATGCCACAGAATCCAACCAAACTCACATTTTGAAAACTTTGCATATAATTTCTTTTCCCTCAAAATCTGAAGCACTGTCCTCAGGTGCTGCTCATGATCTTCCCAACTCCGGGAATATAACAGAATGTCATCAATAAAGACAATGAAAAAAGAGTCAAGATATGGCCAAAATACACTGTCCATCAAATGCATGAAAGTTGTTGGGGCATTGGTCAGCCCAAATGACATAACAAGAAACTCTAATGACCATACCGAGTCCTGAAAGTAGTCTTCCGGATATCTGGCTCCCGAATCTTCAACTGATGGTAACTTGAGGGCAAATCAATCTTAGAAAACACCCATGCGCCCTAAAGCTAGCCAAACAGATCATCAATACGAGGCAAAGGATAACGGTTCTTGACTGTAACCTTGTTTAGCAAGCAATATTCAATGCACATACGCATAGAACCATCCTTTTTTCTTCACAAACAAGACAGGAGCACCCCAAGGTGAAACACTGGGTCAAATAAACACTTATCAAGCAATTCCTGTAATTGATCCTTCAATGCTTTTAACTCAGGAGGAGCCATACGATACGGAGGAATAGAAATAGGGTGAGTGCCCGGCAACAGATCAATGACAAAATCAATATCTCTATCAGACGGCATGCCCGGAAGATCAGCTAGAAACACATCAGAAAAATCCCGCACTACAGGGACTGAATCAACACAAAGTGTATCAATACTGGCATCTCTCACATAAGCTAGATACACGTCACACCCCTTCTCAGCCATACGTTGAGCTTTAAGGAAAGAAATAACTCTACTGGGGGTATGATCTAAGGTACCCCTCCACTCAACACGTGGTACACCTGGCATAGCCAGCGTCATGGTTTTGGCATGACAATCAAGAATAGAATAATGGGGCAACAACCAGTCCATGCCCAAGATAATATCAAAATCAACCATGCTGAGTAACAACAAATTGTCTTTGGTCTTAAAACCACGGAGAGTAACCAAACACGACCGATAAACGCGATCCACAATAAGTGAATCTCCCATAGGAGTAGAAACATAAACAGGAGAACTCAAAGAATCCCGAGGTACACCCAAATGCGGAGAAAAGTAAGAAGACACATAAGAGTAAGTAGGGCCTGAATCGAATAGAACCGATGCATCTCTGTGGCAAACCAATATAATAACTGTGATGACAGAATCGGAGGCAACAACCTCGGTACGGGCAGGAATGGCATAGTATCTGGCCTGGCCTCCCCCTCTAAGGCGACCTCTATATCGCCGACCTCCACCTCTAGTTGGCTGAGCGGGTGGGGTAGCAACTGGAGCTGTAATCATATCCTGAGAACTCTACGGGGCACGCTGTGGATGAGAAGCCTGTAGAGGTGCACTCCTCCTAAGTCTAGGGCAATCCCTCACCACATGGTAGGTGTTACCACACTCAAAACAAGCTCTAGGAGGACGTGGTAGCTGGTATTAGCTCGGGCCAGGTGTGCTGGACTGACCTCTGAAAGCACCTCGCACCGGAGGCGCGCTAGAAATCAGAGGTGCATAATAAGGCTCCTGGTATCTATGAGAAGCTGGAGCATTACTCGCTGCTGGAAGAGCTAAATGAATGGGGCAACTCATATAACCCCTACCATGACGACCTGCAGCTGGGGCACGGGCACAAGAGAAATGGCCCGACTCTCGGGACCTCTTGGCCTCCCTCTCCTCTCTCTCCCTAGCATGCATAGCCTCAATCCTCCTAGCAATGCTCACCACCTACTGATAAGAAATATCCATCTCCAACTCACGAGCCATGCTAGATATGATGCTATGAATAAGACCCTTAATAAACCGGCGAACCCTCTCGCTAACAGTAGCAACCAAGGTCGGTGCATGCCTAGCCAAACTAGTGTAATGGACAGCATACTCTGAAACAGTCATAGCACTCTAGCGCAAATGCTCAAACTCTGTGCGCCATGCGTCCCTGAGGCTCTAAGGAACATACTCCATTAGGAACATATATGAAAACTGAGCCCAAGTCAGTGAAGTAGCCTCATCTGGACTATCTAACTCATAGGTGCGCCACCACTCATAGGCGGCCCTTCGAAGCTGGAAGGTAGTGAAAGAAACCCCGCTGGATCCTGAAATACCCATGGTACAGAGAATGCGGTAACACTCATTGATAAATCCTAGAGCATCCTCTGATGCTAGACCACTAAATACAGGAGGCTTGTATTTCTTGAACCTATCAAACCTCAACTGCTCATCCTCGAAAGTCGCTGCCCTGTCCTCGGGCTGAACGGGCACTGTACGTGGTATAGGAATAATCTCGGGAACCTGCTCAACATGCACTCGCTTCTCAGGAGTGCGGGCGGCGAGAGTCTGTGCTCCTCCCCCGGCCTGGGATGTGGCTGCAGCGAAGGGAAGCAACCCTGCCTGAGCCAAAGTGGTATACATGCTCATGAACTGTGCTAGAGTCTCTTTAAAAACTGGAGTAGTGGTAGCAATAGTAGGCGTGTTAGGTGTCTGGAATACGACTGGAACTGGTGGTAGTACCTCAATGGCAGCTCGCGCAGGTGTTCTGGCTGCACCACGTGCGCGTCCTCGGCCTCTACCCCGGCCTCGGCCTCTGACGGCTGCAGTAGGGGGCACGAGTGCCTTATCCTCTTGGGTAGCACGTGTCCTCACCATCTATGAGAGAATAGAAAGACAGAAGTTTAGTTGTAACATCAAAATCTCGCTCGACGGGAAATCAAATAAAGTGGAATTTTCCTAATAGTTACATAGTCTCTCGTAGATAAGTACAGACGTTTCCGTACTGATCAACGTGACTCTAATAAACCGCAATGTATTCCGTGACTCCTATTAATGTAGAGCTCTGATACCAACTTGTCATGACCCCAGTTCACCCTCCGTGAACTGTCGTGACGGCACCTAGTCTATACGACTAGGTAAGACGAACAAGTGTGGAAAATAAATCAAAACTTGCGGAAATATAAATATAAAACCAAGAATAACCAAAATAAAGGATCGGTATATAGAATTCCGCTCGGCATATAAAGTAAAATATCTCAAAAACTTCTACATCACTATCCCAAAATCCGAAAACTCATGGGAACACAAGCTGAAAGAAATATAGTAAAATGCTCTAACTCTGGAATGTCTGCATCAACAGCATGATAGAAGGGCTAACACTACAAGATAGAATAAAGATGGAGACTCTTCAGTCTGTGGACGCGGCAGATATACCTCGAAGTCTCCAAAAACTCTCCCTGCCTCAAGTATGGTAAGCATGTGCAGAGGTAACTGGATTTGCACATGAAAAACATGTGCAGAAAGGGCATGAGTACACCACATTGGTACTCAGTAAGTGCCAAGCCTAACCTCGGTCGGGTAGTGATGAGGAAGGTCAGGGCCCTACTGAGATTGATAAGTAATAAAATGACAGGATAAGATAACAATATAATTGAGAGTCTACAGTAAGAGTCTATACAGGATAATAAGATTGCAATAACGGGAAACAGGATATAAAGACAAATCACAAGGAAAGTACATTCACAACGAGGATAATAACCGGGGATCTCTTAATATCCTAAGGATCTCTTGGTATCCTTAATGTATACACTAGAGATCTCTTAGTATCCCGAGGATCTCTTGGTATCCTCAATATATATATATATGCCATGGATCTCTTGATATCCTGAGAATCTCTTGGTATCCTCAATATAAATGTTAGAGATCTCTTGGTATCCCGAGGATCTCTTGGTATCCTCAATATACGTGCCAAGGATCTCTTGGTATCCTGCACCTCAGTCCAAATCATAATTTCGAGCAGGGGATCTCCCGGGATGCCGTCCCGTAGTCCCAAATTAAAAACACACAGTAGCGACACGGGAATAATAAATTAAGCACCAACTTCGTACAAATAAACAGTTAATTCTCGCCTAACATGCTTCAAGTAATGCAATTAAGCCAGTTTAAGCAAATAGGCAATTAAGTCAACTAGGCATGCTTTTCTAACTAACAACAGGCTAAGTTTGCAAGTAGAGTAAAACAGGAAGGAAAGGAACTCAGCTTAAATACTTAAAGTAAAACCGGGGTTTTCAATAATTAGCTTAAGTATGCACTCGTCACCTCATGTACAAAGCATTTCAATTACCAAATATCATATCCTAAGGGGAAGGTCCCCCACACAATGTTAGATAAGCCACTTACCTCGAACCGGGACAAAATCAACTAGAAGTCACATTCTTGCCACGAGTATCCGACCCCAAATGGCCCAAATCTATTCAATTCCATTTCATAATGTAAGTAATACTTCAAAAGGCTGATTCTACATTTAAATTCTAAGCTAATACGCGAAATTATATAAAATAACCAAAATGCCCCTCGGGCCCACATCTCGGAATCAAGTGAAATTTATATTTTCAGAATTCTCACACCCACACGAGTCTATTAATATACAAATCTCTCAAATCGGATGACAAAAACCCAATCAAAACTCAATCTCTAGGTCTAAGAACTTTTTCATCAATTTCTACTAAAATTCTGAAATTAAAGGATGAATTTAAGTGAAGATTCATGGAAATTACTCTAAACCGAGTAAGAATCACTTACCCAAGTCGCCCAGGTAAAAATCCCCTAAAATCGTGATCTCCCGAGCTCCCAAGTCCAAAATATAAGTTATGGTCTAAACCCTCGATTTTGGATTTTATATTCTTCCCAGGTATATTGTGAATCACGATCGCGAAAGAAAGCCTGCGATCACGAAGAGTAAAATATGAAGAGCTTCTGAAATGGCTTACATGAACGCGACATGGAGCACGCGATCGCGTATAAGGAAAAGATGGCCTTACGCGATCGCGGTTGAAGACACGCGAACGCGAAGTGGAAAAGGGACCACTGAGCCACTGGCTCATGTTTCTACTACGCGAACGCAAAGGGGCAGTTGCGAACGCGAAACAGGAAGGGACAGTGCTATGCGATCGTGAAGAAGGAATTGGGCCCCCTCCGGAATTACACTACGCGAACACGGGAAGAAGGATGCGATCGCGTAGAAGGAAACCAGTTACCAGCAGTTCAATAATTCAACAAGTTCTAAAAATAACCCGTTGAGCATCCGAAACACACCCGAGGCCCCTGGGACCTCAACCAAAAGAACCAACATAACCTAAAATATTATTCAAACTTGTTCCAACCTTCGGAATGCTACAAAAAGCACCAAAACACCTACTTTTCATCGGATTCAACCTTAAGAATTTCAAAAAACTCTAAAAACACACTTTCGATCAAAAAGTCCATCAAACCTCGTCCAAAAGACCTGAAATTTTGCACACACGTTATATTAAACACTACGGAGCTACTCCAACTTCTGGAATTCCATTCTAACCCTCGGATCAAAATCTCACTATCGGATCGGAAACTTCAAAAATTTAACTTTCGGCATTTTAAGCCTAAATTAGCTACAGACCTCCAAAACACATTCCAATCACACTCCTAACCTCGAAATCACCTAACGAAGCTAACGGAACCATCGGTTTTCCATTCCGAGGCCGTCTTTACACTGTTCTGACTATGATAAATTTTTCAATACTTAAGCTCTCGTTTAGAGACTAAGTATCCCAAAACTCTCCGAAAAGTCGAAACCGAACATCCCGGCAATCACATTAGTAGAAATAAACTTGGAAAAGTTTAAGGTCACACTTTATTGATTCTTTTCATTATAATTTTGTTCTTTTCACGTTTATTGTTTCCAAAATTTATGATTTAGATACTGTTGGCAATCTTATTATGTTAGAAACCTTTTCAAAAACTTCAGTTTATATAGTGCTAAAGTTTTTACAAATAAACTAAATAACTTCAGCATCTTCTGTTGAAGTTTTTGAAAAAGCTTTATGACAAAACTAATGAATCCAAGACAAAAAAACTTCAGTTTATTTAGTGCTGAAATTTTTACAAATGAACAAAATAACTTCAGCATCTCTGCTGAAGTTTTCGAAAAAGCTTATCTAGGACAAAAAAATTTCACCTTATTTAGTGCTGAAGTTTTTATAAATGAACTAAATAACTTCAGCATCTTCTACTGAAGCTTTTGAAAAAGTTTAATGATAAAACAAATGAATCGAGGACAAACAAACTTCAGCTTATTTAGTGCAATTACAAACAAAAAGTTCAGCAAATAGAGAACAAAACTTCAGCAACTATGCATAAGTTCAGCAATTACAAACAAAAACTTCAGCAAATAGAGAATAAAACTTCAGCTACTATGCTTAAGTTCAGCAATTACAAACAAAAACTTCAGCATACTTGTTTCAACACACTTGCTACTTCACGCCCGCCTACTAGATTCTAAAGTTTTGCGTGATTGTCTTAGCTACTTTAAACCCGTATGCTGAAATTACGCAGAAAAGCGGGTACGCTTGTAATTTTTTTGTAAATCAAACACAAATTAGAACGTGACCCAAAAAACGAGTATAGATACAAATCCGTTGCATTGCCGTGAACTCAATCCAAATATTGAACTGTTTCGCTACTCCTTGGTATTCATTTTGAGATGAAGGTAGTAATTATCTTGTAATTCTTTGAGAATAAAGAAAACTAGTACTCAATATATTAATTGTGTAATAATGAATATCGAATAACTTAGGCTTTGTAATTTGCTTAATACGAAGGGGTGGGGGCATGAAATAAACTATACTCTGATTTTCTACCTAATTAGTATAACTATAGTTAAATGTTACGATGTGGAGTCCATTACTTGAATGGTTATTCAACTATCGCAAATTATTTCTTAAAGCTACTTTTCTTTAGTTTGTAACAACAAAATCACTTAACTATACCTATAGCACTCAGAAGGTCATTCAACTAGATTTTTCAAATTTTAAATTGCCAAATATTTATTTCACCCTATAAATTATCAAAACAAATTAACCTTTTAAATAGTATATTTTTTCTCTTTTTTAATCTACATTGTTGACTTACCTATAGAATAAATATATTTTATTTATAAAATAAAAAATAGAAAATTAGTTTTCATCCCATATAATGACGGAATAATAATATATTGAGCATAACTGTCAAGAATATATAATTTCTATTATAAAAATGCCATGGAATACATATTTTACAACCTTTATTTTTTTCATTCTCAATTATGTAAATAAATTTTTAAATTTTTATTGCTAATACTAAAATAATTATTACGAAAAAATTCTAATTAATATTTTTATTATGCTCATTATTTTGTTATTCCTGCATTATATATGCTTAATTACTTTTATTTTTTAAATTTATAAATAAAATTTATTTATTTATACGTAAGTACATAATATAAATTAAAAGGAGAAATTCATAGTAATAAAAAGAAGATAAATATTTATAATTTAGAGGGTAAAATGGGTATTTGACAATCTAAAATTTAAAAAATTTAGTTGAATGCCATTGTGAGTGTTATAGACATAGTTAAGTGACTTTGTTGTTACAAATAAAAGAAAAGTAACTTTAGGAGATAACTTGAGATAGTTAAGTGACATTTGAGTAATAGACTCATACAATGTGTTCTTTAATAAACAGTATAGAAAGGGATGGTGGCTACCGGCCAGGGGCGGATCTATATGTATGGGACGGGGCGGTACGGCCCCCGCAAGCTTTGGTCGAGACTATGCAATAGTATGTATACATGCATGTATATATAGAAGGAATGTGTATAAAAAATATAGGTGGCACCCCCAGTAACAAAATCATTCAAGGTGCCACTGGCAAGGCATTACATTTTCCAGCCTTTGTTTCTTCTTTCTCTTTTCTTAATTGCTCTTTTTTGTTTATTAGTTTCTATTGACTTTTTCTTTGATTTTATTAGTTCATTTTGAAATTTCTTTTCTCCTTTTTTTTCTTTAAACATTGAACATGAAATATAAAAATCTTTTTCTTTCACAAGTATATCTTCTCCTTGTCAAAAAAAAAAATCTCCACTATTTGCGGAAACCAAAAAATAAAAGATAAATAGAAATTCTTAAATAAGCTACTGTTCTTATCAAGGATGAAAGTTTATTTTATTGTCAAATTGCTTTAAAGCAAGACAATTGTATATAATATCGAGTGAGTTAATTTTCATAGAAAATATTAAATTAAATAATGTTCATAAACATACTTCTATTTTAATATTTAGAGTGTTTATAAGTACAAGTTTTTGCTTTGAGTATCTAAATATAAATTGATAACAAGCCATTTTTTCTTGTACAAAATGCATATTCTAGTAGAATCTTATGCATTTTTTGCCAAGTTATCATAATTATTACATATGTTTTTGCTCGATCGATTTGTCTATATTAACCTCAAAGACGAATAACTCGAACCAAAATCTAAATCGATTAAATTTATACCATGTTTAAACAATGTAACTTGTAACATGAATACGTTCAAAATTTATGGCACCCGGAGCCTCAAAATCCTGGATCCGCCTTTGCTACCGGCTACGTCAATAATATGTCATTTGATATAAAATGGACGTCATGGTGATGCAGAAAAATTGTGGTGAATAAAACTAGGATTTTTTAACCTGCAGAGGAATTTGACAAAAATGGTTTGAAGTAGTCGTCGTCGTCGCAGCCATTTTTATAAATTTGCATCCATGTTACGTCTCTCTTCTTTTATGGAAATTCAATTACGACTTCTCTTGATTTTTGCTTATTTATAAGTAATATGTATATATCATCACTCATGCGCCACATAATGATTTATTTTTTCTGCGGGATTTTATGTTTGCCTTAATTTATAGATTTGTTTCTTTCTGAAGTTTCAAAAAGGTACCAACGAGAAGTAGTCCTGTGCAAGTTACAGTTTCTGAAATTTGACTGGTTTTATAGCTAAAGACATTTAATATCATACATCGGAAACCAATAAGAAGGTTAGGTAAATGAAAATATATTCTCAACTTAGGGGAACCTATTTGACAAATTAATTACAAAAAATTATGTTCATGCGGAGTACTTGAGCAGGTTAAATAATTATCGTCGAACACATGAAGACAAAAAAATAATTAATTAAACATTTTAAGGCCGCCTCCAGTGTATCCAGCCTAAAATATGAAGCCTCTGAACATGGTTAATTACACTAAAATATTGAAATCAAAACTTTGAACATGTTTAATAACTAATATATCTGTTTAGGTCAATTCTGGACCTTCCAAAAGTTTTATATGGATTCTCATATTCCTTCGTCATTTCACGCTCTATATATTCTAGAACATGTCAATTAACTCGCCTTTTTCCTGAGTTATACGAAGCCCCACTAGAATGGAATGAAGATTTTATGTGGTGCAATCAAATTTGTAATAAATTTTTTATTCTACTTCGAAAAAGAAAAATTTGAATTTTGTGATCATGTGATTTTTATCGTATGTGAAATACTCCTACAAATTAAAGAAATAAAAAATTTGCCAATCATTTGTAATTTCATAGGATTTTTGTAAGAATTTGTGTTAATTATTTACGTTTTGTGCATGTTTATTTTTATTAAAATCATAAAAAAATATAAAAAATGTCATGCAATGTATTTAGATCTTTGTTTTTATATTTTAGGATTAACTAGTTAATCAATTATTTTATTAAAAAAGAAAATAAAAAAATAGCTCATGTTTACATTTTACCTTTTAATTTTTTTTAGATTAGTGATTTTTCGTTTTATTTAGGATCAAGTAATCTTTATAATTATTTTTAATTAGATAATTAGTATAATTTTACAATCCAGATAACTTAGGAATTTAATTTTAGATTTCTTTAATTAAAGAAAAGAAAAAAAATAAAAGAAAAAGGAAAAAGAGAATAGGGCTGGATTTTAAAAGCCAATTGGGCCAATTATTCACCCCAAACACATCTCAAATCTGATCCCAAATATCCAAATTACCCGCCCAAACCAGCACCCTAACCTACTACCCTTTCCCCCTGACCTGTCCCACAACCCCTCATATATAAGCCTCATAGGAGTATAATATCTCCCTAAAACAAACCCTAAATCCTAAAAAGTCTAACCATTTATGACGTGCTACTGTTGTACTAGATTTATTTTGAGCATATGAAAGTAGTATTGGGTGGGTGTAATTTCACTGAGGCGTTATACTCACTCCATGAGGCATACACCTTTTAAATTTGTATGGACTATGGAGTTTTTCTTTCTTTCGTGGGATTCAAACCCTGTCCACCTATGTTGGATACATGAAGGAAACAAAGATTTTGAAAGATTAGATTGGATCATGATTTTAATTAGATACTGCCAATGTTATTCTTATCTATCTGATCTTGACTCTTGACTGCAATTTGGATTTCAAATTTTCTAGTTCATTATTGTTGCACAACAAAAGACTGTGGCTTGAATTGTTTGCTTTTCTTTCTATTTGGTCCTTGAGGAAAGCGTCTTCTTGTGGATTGCACTTGCCCATGATTTAGTGTTTACAATTTTGTTGAAAGGCTGTTAATTAAAACGTTGGCTGTTAAATTAAATGGACCATATATCGTAGTTTACTTTAGGCACGTAATTAAATCATCACAACTATGGATATGGTTCTCATGGCGTGGTTGTGATACTTAATTTTAAAATTAATTTTAAATATAAATATCTGTAGTTCACTTAGTTGAATGCTTTCTCAATTTGAGGTGTGCCATACAGTCACCTAGTCTATGGCCCTCACATCGATATCTTAATCAGTGTAGAATATGCCTTGAAATCTCGCAGTTTGCTTTAGGCGCGTTAATTAAATGAATTATCATAGCTACGGGTACGGTTCCCGTGACGTAGTTGTGACGCTTAATTTCAAAAATCCTGGGGTACATTTATGTGACCTGGCCACAATTTAATATTGTTAATAAATTAAATACATTGTGGATCGTGGGTATGATTCCGTGACATGATTCGCAACGTGTAATCAAAAAATTAATTGTATAACACTTGGATTATTAAGGCGGTTTAAAAGGAATAAACATGCACATAGGTTTCAAGAATGTCGTAAAAATCAAATAAATAGGCCAATATTAACAGTTGAGCGGCCGTAATAAAACCACGGAACCCGGGAATGCCTAACACCTTCTCCCGGGTTAACAGAATTCCTTACCCGGATTTTTATTTTTCGCGGACTGTAAAACAGAGTCAATCTTTCCTCGATTCGGGATTTAACCGGTGACTTGGGACATCATAAATTATCCCAAGTGGTGACTCTGATTTCTAACTAAAAAAAATTCCGTTTCGATTGTCATTTAAATTGGAAAAAACTCCCTTATATTCCCTTTCAGGATTTAAAAGGAGGTGCGACAAATGTTAGCGTAAATTTGTCCGTGACGATGTCTTCTCAATAATAAATGTAAGATTTATCGTTAGTGGTCGAAAGATTGACAAATCTAAATAGAGATTCAGAATGTTGAAAAGAAAAATATCATTTTCAATACTTTTTATCAATTTCCGTTTAGCTATCACTACAATATACAACTGGTTTTTTCTGCTTATATGACTTGCGTTAATATGACCATGGCAACCCCCTAAATATGTCATGCCCAATTAACTTGACATTAGCAAAAGGTGGATAATATTGACATACGGTGTGAGTCCAAGTCCCATTATATTGTTTTCCTTAGTTTCTCTCTCATTTTTCTTCCTTTCTCTTTTTTTGCTTTAAGCATTATTTGATATTTGAAATTAATTGGCCTGGCTAATTGGATTGGATTGGGTTGGTGTCGGATAGCCCGTTAAGGATGACGATAAAACACTTTTTAGAGTTTGAACAGTAAACATTTAGTTAAAGATAAAAGAATACGTATTGTCTCACCCAGGGGCGGACCTACGTTGATGGTTGAGGGGTCACGGGAACCCGTTAGCATCGGCAAAAATGCTGTATATATAGCTTATATGTATCTCTGCATATAATTGGAACCCCTTAAATAGGTGAATTGGAGGATTGATTTTGTAGAGTACTTAAGTTTCCAGCTTTTGTTGAGGTTTTGGGTTCAAAACCCACCTTCACCTCTTACTCCTCTCCTTTTATTTTACTTTCTTTTGAATTCAACTAGTAATTTGTACTTAATAGCAAATTGCTTTCTTCTATCTTTTTTTGAATTCAAATATATTTTAGTTTTAATATATAATAGTCAACTTAATTTTATTCTTTTTCAAATCCCTTCCTTAAATTTAAAAGCCTCAAATTGTAATTTATCGCGCTTCCGAAGTAAAAAAAAATACAAATCCTTCTTCCACAATTTTCTTCAACAATCACTTTGATAAAGTAGTGGCAATCCATCAACTCTGATTCGGCAATGACAACTAATTAAGTATTTGAGGCTTTTCTTCAGTTCTTTAACTATTAGCACACCCTTAATATTGAATTGTTTAGTAAGTTTTTTTGAGAATTTTTGAAGTTTGAACACCCTTTTGATCACATAACCCTTTTTTAATTGAGAAAAAGCTCGAAATTTTAAAGTTTGAAACAATATTAAATCAAATATCTTCCCTTTCCGTAGCACATATTTTGCAAAGAAATCTCTCTCTTTGTTCGATATTTTCTTTTTCTTTAGTGCTTCTTTTTATTTGTACTTGAATGATAAGTCATCATAATCATCGAGTTTACAAAGAGTTGTCTGCCAAATTTTATATGTAATAATTAGCATACAATGGTGCACCCGTCATGCTCAAATCCTGGGTCCGTCTCTGATCTCACCATATCATTTCATGATTATTAATGTATTCCTTTTGTCTTTTTTACTAGTCAATTTTATGCAACTTCAATTTTTTTTTCCTTTTTCAAGAATCCACTTGTTAGAAGATGCCAGTCGATGACTATTCTTTAGTTCATAGGTTAGTATACTTTGCTATATATCTTTTGGACTAAGTGGCAGGTATTTTAAACCAATAATATAAAACTTCTTTGCATATTGATGTAACGTCCATCTATTACCTACTATAATCGTACTCATATTAAGTATTTTATAGTGTGGCTTTTACATTTACTTTCTCATTTTCTGTTTTAACTTTCCTTTTTCTGCCTTTAGTTGGCAAGTATAATCTAAACATGTTAGTATTTCCGTAACCCTTTTCTTGTGTTCTTTTTATTTTGGGTGGGTCAAATTTTCCATTACTCTTTTTCCCCTTAATAATGAAGAATAAGAATTTAGAGTATACTCTAATATAAAAACTAAAAAACAAAAAGAGAAAGGTAATAATTATTATTGCGATAATGATGATGAGCGTGACATCAACAACTTATGCGGGGAATAAATAAATAAATGAGGGGAAAAATGACGTAATTATCCCTAATTAACCCACACAAATCAGAGAAGCCTCTATGAAAATGGTCAACTCCTAATGGATATTTGACTATATAAGCAGCAATGGCCTCCCCACTCCTTTCCACCATTCCTCTTTCTTTTTGTATTCCAACTCATTCATTCACCTAATCTTACTTTCAATGGCTACCAAAGTGTACATTGTGTAAGCACTCTTTGTATCTCATATATTTTACATGTTACGTTTTTGTAGTCTGTTTTCTGTAATTGATATTTGAGTTTTAACTTCTCTGTTTGAATTTTAGAGCGGTATGAATTGTGGGTGTGATTTGTTTTTTGTTATTTTGATCTGTGTTGTTAGATTCTTTATTCTTGTTTTGTTAGATCATTTTTCCCATGGTTGTGTGCTTATGTTCCGACCTTATTATATTTATGGAAATTTTCCTTCTTTATGGTAATGATCTAAGGCTCTGCAAGATTTGTTTCTTGGATTTGATTCTTTCTATATATTAATGATCTAATGATCAATTGAATGCTGATTGTGTGTGAAGGCTATCATTTATTTTCAGTGTTTGTTGTCTTGATTTAGTTTAGCAAAATTTTAGCTTACTGGAAGATTCTAGTGAAAATGATTTAACCAATTAATTTTTGCAGGAGTTGATTAGGTATTATTCCTTTGTAGTCATTTTATAAATTGACATTTAAAAAACAAAACAAAACAAAACATCAACCAACTAATTTTGTAGGAGTTGGTTAGGTAATCTTTTAGTCCTGTATAAGATGGCATTCTTGAAATTAAAAAATATCAATTTGAAGCTGCAGGATGGAGTTGGTGATATTATCTTTAGTCAATGATTTTGCTGAGTTTTATCAACTACCAGTTCTCCAACAAACCCCCAAAACATAACTCAAGAAATCCTCCATTGGGTGATTTTGATGATTGATTGCTTTCTGGTTTGTGCCATCTTTTGTCTTGTTTTATCGTTATAAGTTTCGTGAAATTGAATTCTAGTGCCTGATGGCCTCATCCTTAGTGTATTTGGTGTTATTTAACTAGATTGCTTCCAACTATTCCAATGTGATCTGTGATTCTTATTCAATTTTAAGTCAACTTTCTTGTGTCTCGTACGCATATCCCCAAAAAAATTGTCTCTAAAAGTGGGGATAGTTTGTTCAATTCATTTGATTTTCAATATGGGGCTTGTAAAGCTAATGGTTGAAAAATATAAATTTATGCAGTTACTACTCCACGTATGGACATGTTGAGAAGCTAGCACAAGAGATAAAGAAAGGAGCTGCATCAGTTGAAGGGGTAGAAGCCAAACTATGGCAGGTCTGTTTGTCATTTCTTTTTAATGATGTTATTTATGTGAGTGTGTTGTTGATCCCTGAAAATTGATGAAAGTATGTGATTTTGACTTTACAAACCTAATATCTCCTAAAGTTATTACATTAATCATTGACAGTGTGAAATCTCTAGAGTCCTAGTCCTTTCCTTATAATCCTGCTGAGAAATTATTGACTTGACATTTGATGCAGTGATTCCTAGTGTGACTACTACTTGTTTGAAATTACAATGAGTCAATGCAGTTAGGCAAAGAAAACAATTCAACAATAGTCCATATAGTTAGTTCATTACTTCATTGTCCGTTATATATTCACTTGCGACTGTTAACTTTTCCATGATTTCTTGATTCCTATGATTGGCTGTTTTCAAACAGTGCCCTTTAGAGGGCTTTGGAAGTGAAAGGAAAAAAAACTAATGAATATGTATTGCGTATGTATTTTAACATTTTGTAGACAAGAGGGGTTGCTCTGATGGTAAGCAACCTCCACTTCCAACCAAGAGGTTGTGAGTTCGAGTCTCCCCAAGAGCAAGGTGGGAAGTTCTTGGAGGGAATGATGCCAGGGGTCTCTTTGGAAACAGCCTCTCTACCCCAAAGTAGGGGTAAGGTCTGCGTACACACTACCCTCCCCAGACCCCACTAAGTGGGATTATACTGGGTTGTTGTTGTTGTTGTTGTTGTGTGAATGACACAGGTACCAGAAACTCTTTCAGAAGAGGTTCTTGGAAAGATGGGGGCACCAGCGAAAGGCGATGCACCAATTATCACACCCAATGACCTTGCTGAGGCTGATGGCTTTTTGTTCGGTTTCCCAACAAGATTTGGGATGATGGCAGCTCAATTCAAGGCATTTCTTGATGCCACCGGAGGTCTCTGGAGAACTCAGCAGCTTGCCGGCAAGCCAGCAGGCCTATTCTATAGCACTGGCTCTCAAGGAGGTGGCCAAGAGACTACCGCGTTAGTCCCTTTTCCTCAAAGACTCGCATCTTTTCCTCAAAAACTTTTTGCGCTTAATAACTTTTATATAGTGTCAGTAAGTAAAAAAAAAAAATTGCACTATCAGTATATTTTAACCTGTTGTAGCAAGCAGCCTGCCTAATTTTGCAGGTTAAGTATAATTACTTTTAGGTGTTTGCAGTGTTGATATATAGAAGTTAAGCTCAAAAATTTTACTTAGACTTGATAAATCTGCAGGTTGACAGCAATTACACAGCTTGTTCACCATGGAATGATCTTTGTTCCAATTGGTTACACATTTGGAGGCGGCATGTTCGAGATGGAGAATATTAAAGGTGGAAGTCCTTATGGTGCTGGAACTTATGCTGGAGATGGCTCTAGGCAGCCAACAGAGCTTGAAATGGAGCAAGCTTTCCACCAGGGAAAATACATTGCCACCATCACAAAGAAGCTCAAAGGCTCTGCTTGATTGTTTCACTACAATTATAGTATTGCATTTCTACTGTTCATTTTTTCCCCCTATGTCTAGTACACTCTTGTTTTGGTTTTAAGTTGCATTCCTACTGAACTACACAATAAGTGATTATTTCCTATTGTATCAGCATATTTATAGGGTCATTGGTTGGTGTCTGTCATAGTTTACAGAGGTTGGTTTACAATGTTTTATGAATCAATACTTAATATTTTTGCCCCCTTTCATAGCCAATGACTACAGCAACAAATCCTTTCCTACCCCCAACCCCCCCCACCCCC
>MU686653.1:66426-77598 GCA_026770625.1 Nicotiana glauca
ACTGCATTGACATTGTAGTCTCCCTGCATAAGACAACTGTCTAGAATATGTGATAGTTATCCTATGTGTGATCTTCCTTATCAGCATTTGGTAATCTATCTTATGCCATTTCCTTGGTGATAGTGGCAAGCCTAGGTATGTGATTGGAAAAGTGCCCAGTGCAAATCCAGTTTTTGTCAGCAACACATCTCTGATTTCTTCTTCTACTCCAGCTATAAACATGCTTGATTTATCCATGTTTGCAATCAACCCTGAAACCTCACTGAAATGTTCTAAATCTTCCATTACTCTGTTCACTGATTTCTCATTCCCTTTGCAAAAAATCATCAGATCATCTGCAAAGATGAGACGTGTCAACTTCAGCTCCTTACACATCGGATGAAAGCTGAAATCAGGCAGCCTGCTGATTGTCTTCAATGTCCTAGAGAGGTACTCCATAACTAAGACAAATAGTAATGGTGATATTGGATCTCCTTGTCTCAATCCTCTCTTCCCTGTAAAGTAACCATGCCCTTCTCCATTTATCTTTATTGTAAACATAGTGGTAGTCACACACACCACGATCCATTTTATGAATCTATTAGGGAACCCAAAGCCTATCAATGCTTCTTCCAAAAATTCCCAACTCACCATGTCATAGGCTTTCCTTAGATCTATCTTTATTAAGCATCTTGGAGATGTTTTCCTATTATAGTGTCTTAGCAAGTCATGGCATATCAACACATTATGCATCATGGATCTCCCCTGAACAAAAGCTGATTGGTTATCTAATACTATATGGCTCACAGCTGGTTTTAATCTTTCACAGATCATTTTGGAAATACACTTGTATATGACATTGCAGCAGGCAATGGGTCTATATTGAGTTGTATCTTCTGGATTTTCCACCTTAGGAACTAATGCTATATTGGTTGAGTTTATTTGCCTCAACATCTTCCCATTTTGGAAAAATTCTAGCACAGCATCACACACATCTCTTCCTATTATTGACCAAGCTGATTTATAAAATTCACTACCATAGCCATCGGGACCAGGGCTCTTATTGCTGTCAATTTGAAACACAGCCTGTTTAACATCTTTGTCATTAAATGGCTTCATCATCTCCAATTGCTGGCTCTCTGATAGTAATAGACCATTTTTCAGAATCCCATGGATTGCATTTTTTCTACCATGTGTCTTCCTCCCTAGCAATTCTGCATAGTACTCCACAAATATATTGGTTGAGTTTATTTGCCTCAACATCTTCCCATTTTGGAAAAATTCTAGCACAACATCACACACATCTCTTCTTATTATTGACCAAGCTGATTTATAAAATTCACTACCATAGCCATCAGGACCAGGGCTCTTATTGCTGTCAATTTGAAACACAGCCTGTTTAACATCTTTGTCATTAAATGGCTTCATCATCTCCAATTGCTGGCTCTCTGATAGTAATAGACCATTTTTCAGAATCCCATGGATTGCATTTTTTCTACCATGTGTCTCCCTCCCTAGCAATTCTGCATAGTACTCCACAAATATACATGCTATAGCATCAGGTTCAGTTTGCTAGTTACCCTTACTATCTTTAAGCTGAGTAGTTGCTTTCTTTAACTTCCTATGCTTGATGACTGAATAGAAGTATCTGGTGTTGTCATCACCCAGCTTGATCCGTGTTGCCTTACTTCTTTGCTGTAGATAAACTTCAGCTAAATATGAAGCTTGCCTATATCTGTTGTAAGCTTCCTTTCTGCTTGTTGATACTCCAGATTTGATAGGCTCATTTGTAGTTGAGTTTGTGCCTGCTTTAGAGTTATCCTGCTTTCATTTGCTTCAGAAACTATATTATAAAAAGCCTGAGAGTTCAATTCTTTGAGCTTCTTTTTTAGAGCTTTCATTCTCCTGACAATGGTAAACATTTTACAGCCTTTTATATTGTTGTTCCAACCTTCCCTCACTATGGCTAGGAATTGTGGATGTTGAGACCACACATTGCAGTATTGAAAGGATCTTCGGACTCTATGCCTCTCACTAGTTAAGAACACTTTGGCCGGGCAGTGATCACTTATTCTTTCTGGTAAGAATCTAGCTGCACAATCAGGCATGTTGTCAAACCATTCTTCATTCATGAATATCCAATCTATTTTTGAAAATATTCTTTGCTCATCATGCTTATCACTCCAAGTATATTTGTTTCATTGTGCAGGAAGCTCCATCAAACCACATTCCATTATACAATTATTGAAATCCACCACATCTTCCCAAGTCACTTCATTACCTCCAATTTTATCTTCAGCACTTAAGATTGAGTTAAAATCCCCTACAACCAACCAAGGCTTTTTGCATGTTCGGCTATGGCTGACTAAATCCTCCCACAGACTCCTTCTCTGCTCTTTTGTATTGAAAGCATACACAAATGTTACCTCAAAGGATAATTGAAGTTGAATACTCAGCACTTCACAAGTTATCAATTGAGCTGACTTATATTTCACCCCAATCCTGTAATAGTCTGGCCTCCAAGTAACCCATATTCTTCCATTATAGTGACAGTCCAAGTTAGTAAGGTACTGCCATCCTGTGAACATCTTCTCTGCTATGCCCTCTATCTTTTCCTTTTTTATTTTAGTTTCAAGTAGACCTATCAAGCCTACTTTTTCCTCATTGCAAAGGAGCTTCACCTCCTTTTGCTTATTAGGGGCATTTAGCCCCCTAATATTCCAGCTAAGTAGACTAACCATTCCCACAGTGAGGAATAGTTCTCCCACCCACCTTATCCTCTATATTTACTTCCTTCATCTGATTTCTTGCTTCTTGTTTATGCAATACCTGGAAAGGGTTTGATTCTTCCATCTGCTCAGTCTGCTTTGGATTGTTTTTGCCTACCTTATGAGGAATTTTCCATCCTGATGCTCCCCCATCTCCTTAGATTCACTTTGAACTTTTGCTTCACTTTGCTAATGTGTGGCTGGTATATTTTTAGTCGGAGTCCCCTTCATTCCTGTGGAAACCTTCTAAGCTTTCTATTTTTTTCCATCTTCCTTTGGAGCTTGTTTATCTTCCTGCTTGCCATTTTGATTTACATTGTTCTCAGTTGTTGGTGTCTTCTTCTTGAGTCTACACACTGTCTCCTCGTGCCCATATTTAGCACAATGGCCACATAGAGTTGGCTTCCAATCATAGACTACCATCTGTTCTATTATTCTTCCTTTTTCATTTTTGAACTTCACCACCTCTGGTAGTTTAGCATCCATTTCCACTTCCACCAATAGTCTAGCAAAGTTCAAACCATTCTTTCTCTCTGTGTTTTGATCTACCATCAATGATTTTTCCACCAGACGTCCAATCTTACTCAATCCCCTTGGACTCCAATATTTGAAGTCCAATCCCGACAATTTGATCCATATTGGAACTGTCAGTAGTTCCTCACGAGTAAACTCTAATTCTGGTGTCCAAGCCTTCACAATGAAAGGTTTGTTATCAAAATGGTATATCCCCCCTTCGATAACCTACTGCTTACCCTTACTGTATCAAATCGCACCACAATAACTCCATTTTTTAATATTGCAATTATGTCAATACCTAGTTTACTCAACAGCCTTTAAATGTAGCCTTGTATCACTGAAAATGGAGGATAAGCCCCTAGGACATAGCAAATAACTGCATTTCCCCAATATTCGACTTCTGTTTTTATGTCTTCTAGAACAATTTCACCAAAAGTAGACTCACCTTGCGATTTAGGTTGCACATACTCTAATTTGTACCCAGCATTTGAGATTTTTGAAATATCGAAGTTGTCCCATACTGAACTCTTTCTCCCCTGCTTTTCTGTCTCTTCTTCTGCTTCTTCAGCCCATGATTTCCTGCCATTGTTCACATGCAAAGGTTGATTGTTGATTGTTGATTGTAGATCCTTGTACCTGATTCCACAGTTGAATTATTGCTTCGATTTGCTTCATCTTCTCATTCTGATTACTTTTCTGTACTATTCCACTGAGATTAGGGCTCAATTGATTAGGTACTGTTCCATTGCGATTAGGGCTTAATTGCGTTTCATTTCGAGTTTCCACACTGATTGCTTTGTCTTTGACTCCTCTCTGAGCATTGCTTTGAGCAGCGGCAGATTCTCTCGCCATTAGAGCTTTCTGTGAAGGAATACGAGCTCTCTTACCCATGGTAGGCGCAGGTTAAGCTAACGTTTTTATATTTTAATCCATAAACGTTCAAATAGAAAATTTTTCAGTTGGACCAAATAAATCGTTATCGATCAAATATCAATACCTCAAGAATGGTGATCGATATACACAATTTCCTCAAGTACATCCTCTCTCTCTCTCTGTCTCTCTTTGACGGGAGAGATCTGTGTGCTCAACACTTTACACTATCAAGTATCAACACAGTTAATAACTTCTACCATAAAAAAAAAAAAAAAAAAAACAGATAATAATAATAATAAGTATTACGGAGAGTACGTATTATTATGTGTCTTAAGTTTTTGATTGGTTTATCCTTAACACAACGTTGAGAAAATAGCATATATGATGCATCAGATTTGCTCTAATGATAAACCAAACAACTCAAACACCAACAGGAATGTTTAGAGGTCGAATCACGTAGAATATATAAGTGAGAAGACGTAAAATCTTTCAGAGTGGGCTGGCTCAGAAAAGAACGAGTTAGTAGAATATTTCTATTCTGAAATGCTTAGCATATCAGGACAAGACTTTAAAGCTAAACCTAATCAAACTAAAAGAATTAAGGATAGACTTAATGCACCAAACAATTATAGGAGTAATAAATATATAAAACAAAATATTCAATACCCCATAGTAGTTCAAGTAGGGTTTTTAGTTTGGTGTAGATCACCAAGGGTTCTTTCCTCTCTCCTTTTTTTTTTTGGGTTGTTGTTGGTGGGGGGGGGGGGGTAGGTATGGCCGCCAAGTCAATTTGAGTCACATAAGAATGGTTTAAAATGGTTATAAGAGTGCTTATGGCCGACCCACTTGCTGGAACAAGAATTCTTACAAAAATAGCCTAAAAGTGTTATCAGTGGGACTCCCCTCTGACTTCCACTACTAACATTCCAAATTCCGAACAAATTACAATATTTAAAAACAAAAAAAAAAAAAACATGCAGTTTATTAAACTCCGCTCTCTTGTTCCCTTTTTTCTTTTAAATTCAACATTTCTTTATATATTTCTCATTGTATATCTTTTGATTTCGCATATATAATTAAAAAGAAGAAAGAGAAGTCATAATAACTCATAAGCTTAAATATATAAATATAGAAACAGGAACAAAAAGTATTCTATCCCGTGCTAAATTCAGCCCAACCAACACCCACAACAACACAAACATAACAATTTTGTTAAATAAACTAATCTAAAACTCTCAGCTAAATTTAGCACCTGTTCCTGTTCCTAATCCCAGATTATTATTGTTATTACAGCTCTACATTATCCTCTATAATAATCATGTACTTAGCCTACAAACACATCATTCTGCCTGTAGATCATGGCCCAGCATTGGCTGTCTCCCTTTGTATAGTCACTTCTTTTACCTTTTCCTTTTTCTTGCTTTTTTTTTCCCCTAAGATACCAATGTGCATTAATCCTTAATTCTTCTCCCAAATATAATTACCAAATTAGCTATAAATCACTTCTCCAGTGCTTTCTCCTCATTGATTATAATAAGTATCTTATCTGAATGTACCACCGAAATTTGGATTCCAGAAATCTGTAGTAGTCTCAGTTGCTACAGGGAAAGTACTTGATATTGGTACTAGGCACAGCCCTCGGCTCCTTAAGTCTTGTTTTGATCCTTCTTGTTCCTTAACCTTATCACCACTCTGCAAATAATAACCATTATATTTTAGATCATTTAATTTTTATGCACTAAACTTGTTAAATAATTCTCACATAAGTCGCCTAAAAGATAAGTATAGGTAACTGTTCATAAAATTGTGGAATTAGTAATCTGAAAAATTATGTAACTGTTCATAACATGTTAAAATATATAGTATAAATATATTTTTCTACATTGCGAATGTATATAAGTTATAAGTCCTCCTATTTAAGTACTACCATAACTCACTAAATTAAAAATAAAATATATTTAGCGCACTTAATACACATTGCGTTGCAAATATATATATACATATATGTGTATATATATCGCACTTAATATAATAAGTAAGAGCAAGATGTTTTACCTGTTGGTGTAGAGGGGGTGATCCAGTTTTCAAATACGGAGTACTAAGAACCTGAAATAAATAAAACAATGAATTAAGTTTGAGTTTCTTGATTCACTGAAAACCCTTATTTAGTGTGTTAGTATCAGTAATGAAGGTAACTTACATTGACTTGATCATGGAGAAACTTAATGTACTCAATAGCTTCATGGAGAACTGAAGCTGTATCGGTCTGAGACAACAAAGATACAATATCATTAACAACTTGATTGAAAGTCTTATAAAAATTTAGAAGATGAATTAAAAGTGGAAGAGAAAACTCCAAATATTTACCTTTCCGAAAGGTGAAACCAATTGCTGGATAGCAGTTATCCGGTCCCCCAGTTTCTCTTTTCTGACCTGATAACAAAAAGCTGAAAATTCTCATCCATTTCTTTGGACAAAACAATCATTTTACTTACAAAAAGAAAAAGCTTAAAGCTTCCTCCTTTAGTCAAAAGTTCGATTAGATATGTCCTATACCTTAAAAGTTGGCAATGGAGATGGTGTCTCCATTCTTGGCCTCTTGAATGCTGGTTCACTATTCCCACTTTTCTTAGCCCTCGACTCTCGGAATTCTTCCACATTAGACTGAAACGTTTTTTGAGCAAATGGTTAATTAATCATTTTTAAAATAAAAAAAGAAAACTAACAACAGCGCGTCCAACTCTCATTTTGTGGAGTTTAAGTTCTATATACTGACCATAACAAGTAAAAATGGAATAACATGCTATCATTTGTTAACTATTACTACTTGATATGTGCTAAAATACTTAAAGTTTAATGTATTTACCTTGGCAGAATTGTTAGGAACACTGGATTTCTCGTGAAATGTTGGTGACTGTAGCAGCAATTGTGAAGTCATAGATGGCAAAAGATTGCCGCGCATATTGTTTAAGGATGTGGGATTAGTGAAAGGAAAACTAGAAGGTGTTTGTTTTGGTACAGAAGGCCTCAACAAGGGTGGGAATTTAGGCAAAGAAGGTGAAAAGTGATCATTCAAATTTGGCCTATAGTTTAAGGATACTGGGAAATTCATTGGCTGATTATTATTACTAGTAAACAAGGGTTGGTGTTGTGGTTGCTGTTGATGAGGAGGTGGATCATTATCAAATAAGGTCTGAAGTAAAGCTGAAGGATAATTAGAAAAAGAAGAATTCATTGGAAAGCTTGAAGAAATCACAGTGGATTGATCAGTATTAGTTGAGCTAGTGATTGGATTCATGCCTAAGGTAAAATCTTGATGTTTAAATGAGTTGTTTGAAGAATCTTCAGTTATAGTAGAAAAATTCTTTCCCAGCTCCTGAGAACAATCAACCCCAGTTTCTTGCCTGTAATTCAGGCTTGAATTTAGGTCTTCTTGTAGTATTGAAGGATAACTGCTATCACCCCTCTCATTTCCATGCCTGCATAATTTCAAGAAAAAGTTACCAACTTTTATCAATAAAAACAACAAAATTGACTTGTTTGAACTTTTTTAGAGAAACCCTTTTTTCCACGGAAATGAAAGAATATAACACATGATAGAAGAATCTCCTTTTTTTCCCAGTCTTACAATTACAACAACAAAACTGAAGTCGTCTATATAAATCTTCACTCGTTTCAGTTACGCTCTTCCAAGACCAATACTATATTAAAATAAAATTAGTAGGAGGCCAAAATGAAAATTTTCTTACATCATGGTATGGTTCCAATCAGGAGTTGAAGAAATTGATGATGAAGAAAGGCCAATACCCAACATTTGTAGAGTGGAGTCATGTTTGGGTAATTCTTGAAGTACAACAGATTCATCAGAATTACCAGATTCATCATTAGACCTACAGGAGGATTTCATATCCAACAATTCATTATTTGGCCATGCAAAATTGTTCCCTATAGAAGATGTTGCACATAGTGATGAACCAAATATACTTCTACTTGAATTCCACCAGTTTCCTCCACAAACTCCTGCTTGAAATTCATCAGCCATGTCCACTACTTCTTTTGTCCAGTACTACAACTTTATATATATATAGTTCTTGCTTTGTTGTTCTTGCTTCAACTTGAAAACCTTGAGTAGAGTGCTTGTTTTATTGGTTTTACATGAAACTGAATTTATGAACTGAGAGTTGTATTTATACACAGAATAGGGTTGGGTGGGAAGAGAAACTACCGGAATCTGGTTGACATTGTAAAAAAGAAAAGATGATTAGACAAAGCAAAGGAGAGGAGCATATTAAAATATGACAACAAAAGATAAAGGAATTTTAGATCGAATTTTCTTACTATTATTTTATTTCGCTATTTTAATATATTACTCCTACTTTTTGGTTTAGTACTATTATTATTTTTTGTTTTTGTTTTCTGGGGTCGTTTTATAATAATTATTGAAAGAAAGTATTTTCCATTGTTGCTTATTAACAAAGGATGAGATTAATAAGATATGATGGTGAAGTTTGATTGGCTGACACGTCACATTTTAGGGACGAATAAATGTTCCTTTTAGTCTTGTTAAAATTCTACGGCTCAAATTGTTTATACTTGCGAACCAGGACCATTGCATCCTTCACTTTCAAGGTTCACTATGATTGTGATGTCTTTCAATTTTCTATTTCATTTTGTTCTCTTTTATTTAATTTGAGGGTGTAGGGAGGGTATTTTATATTTTCACTTCTTTTTAAAATATATATATATATATATATATTTATATGGATTTAGATTTTAAGTTGTCAGTGTAAAAGTCGCGTGCATTGTCAGTATATTTTAACATGTTATATTTAACTTATTTTTATAATTATCATATCAAATTTGTTATGACTTATAAGGAATTACATATTATAGTAGGTATTCGGGGGTTACTTTTCTTTAATTTTTTTAAAAGGAAAAATAGGGAAGGAGATTATATGGTAATAATTAAATCTTCACCAACAAGATAAAATTTGGACAGCTAGACTATTAAGTTTTCATAATGCTGAATTTCTTTTAGCTATAAGTTTTATGAAGTAACCTTTTCTAATCTTTTTTCTTCAAGTAGAGAATTCTGATATTTCCTACAAATACTAATTAAGTATGTTCCAATCATTTGTTTTTAATTAGTAACGTTGCCATCATATTCCCCGGCCACTACTATACCCAGAGTTCTAATTGTGTGAGAGTACGTAGATATATCTATTTCTTATATGCATGAAATTTTCTTCTCTTATTTCTCTCACAAATTTATTACATTGTTATATGTAGGCTCTTGATATGACATTGAGGAATTTAGTCAAACATTTCTCCTATTTTTTAATACATATTTGGTGATATATTCTTTTTCTTGTTCTTTCCTTGACTTGATGGAGCAGAAAAGAATTGAGCAGTTGACCTAATGATCTCTAAACTCAAAGTCAGCTGAAGTTTTAGTTACGTATCCAAATATCTAGGAATTTGTGATTACAATTTGTTAGTCTATTCATAGAATTAAACAATATCTCTAATCGTAAGACCTAGTTTAGGACCAAAATTGATATGCACCACAAAGTGGATTTAGAAAAACTATTTTTCATCATAAATCCCAACTAATAATCATATTATATTCTTCAATCTGACGTATTTAGTCCTACTTAAACCTAAAATAGCAATATTTCATTGACCACTGTCTTTATTCAAATTCTCACGCCAAGTTGGATGGATTTCAATTTGCAACTTTCTACATTGATAGAGAATCATTAACTAAGAGCTTCAAACTTAAAATCTCCATAATGGAATTTAGAAACCAGCTCGGACCTTGGTTCTAATTTAATTAATCTCCTCTCCATCTTAATGTTTCATTATACATCTTAGGACCATTAAATGTAATAATATCATCAAAAAGCTGTAGTTTTAGTTACAATTATGACATATAGTATGTGTTTTATTATACCCAGAAAATACGTTGAGTAAGAAGCAAACATTAGGTTACATCTAATAATTTATTCTAGTCTTTTGAGATTAATGATTCTGGTCATGAATGTTAAATCCGTGCAGCTTCCCTACTATTTACCTGTTCATCTTACTGCAAAAATCTAAAAGAAAGGGGGGAAAAAGCTTGTGGGATGTAATTAAAGTATTTGTTTCTATGAGCTAAAATGCTATTTATTCCATTTTAATTTATATGAAATCTTTTTTTTTTGTTTAAAAAACTGACATTACTATTTATTTATTACTTGTACGGTCAAAATTTTATTACGTTGAATTATCCACATCTTAATATTGACAGAATATTTTCCTTCTTTTAATTTTAACCACGATTAAAATATATTCCCATCATCACTAAATAAATAAGTCAAACAAATATTTTAAATATTGGTCAATCAAATATCATCACATAAAATGAGATGAAAAAAATATTGATACATAAGATAGCCAAAATAAAGAAATAATTACGGGAAAATACAAAGGATACTTCCCCAATCAATTTTTGCCTATATTCTTTTTTTTCTTACCTAATTTAGTCTATTTTATACTATATAATTTAAAATTTCTTTTCACTTATACAGGGTATTAAGAAGATTTGTACTAGAAACTGATCTGAGAGTAATATTCGTGTTTATCATCACAAATTTAAATATTTTGCGGTAAGTTAAAGTGAAATGGAGTTTTTAAGAGTTTGAAAACTCGTAAATGATTTTTTATGAGTTTTTCGTGATTTCTTGAATTTTTTGACAAATTGATAATTGATGTTTCTTGAGGATGTTATTTTGAAGTTGTGGTTAAATTTGGTAAAGATTTAAGCTATTTAGTGATATATTCTTGAGTTGAAGTTTGTAGGAGACGAAATTCAATTTTAGTAGTGTAAAATATTTTATAACATTATACTCCATCAAATGTATAAATACTGTTGTTACAAGGATATAATGGGTTATACTAGACTAGAGTAAACTTAAAAACATGATTACGTAAGTTCAAATAAATTCGGAAACTCTGAAAGAATTTGGTGTGAAGGGGGGGGGGGGGGTTGGAGGAG
>MU686653.1:78931-100502 GCA_026770625.1 Nicotiana glauca
GGGGGTTGTAGGAGTGGGTCCAACACGGCACGCGTGCATGACTCGACGAAATGGGGCTGGCCCTTGGACTCGTCCACAGGGGCCGCGAGTTGGTCCTGACTGACTTCATGAGTCCTGACAAAATTCAACTCCCCACTAGTATTATAATAACACTTTGGTCAATGAACAATCTTTTCACTTGTATATTTTCTCCCACTACCTAACTCTTCTTCTCCATTTTAATCAGTTAATCTTCATCTTTAGCCTTAAAACTGTCTTTTTACTGTCTTTGTTACTAGTATATTTCGGTTGACTCCATATATTTCCTCTGTTTTCACATGACAATTCAATCTTTTCTTCCTTGTAAATACGACGTACGTGGACCATTACCAAGAGTAGAATTTTTTGGTGAACTTCGCTTTACTTTGTGATTCCAAGTTTCAAGTTGACTCTGTTGCTCTCTTTATCATTTTGAGATGTCTAAAATTTCGTATTTCTATACATCATTTTTATTTTATCATCAAAGTGGAAATTTGACATATACTTTTACTGTTGAAAACTGTTCAAGTTTATTTCACTTCCTACTTTCTATAAAATATAGTCTTTCCCAATGTATATGTTTACTGTACTTTAATCTCAGTGAATCTTGTGTAGGTGGGTCTAAAGACGGAGCCGATTGAGCACAGTCTGGCAAAATTGTTCAAAGAAAACATTTAACTACCCATATTATTTATTAAAAAATGGGTTGAATAATGAACTTTTTTAAAAAACGGATCAAATATGGATAAGAACCATATTATCCATTTAGAAAATGGATAACCAATAGATAACCAATGAGTCTAGCGTTCACATTTGTAAAGCCTCAAATTGAGGGTTCCTCAAGTTAGGGAGACTAAGAATTCTCTCAAAAGTGATCATATACAAGAAGTCATGGATAATATAGGTAACCCATATTATTCGTCGATTAATCCATTTTTTATCCGTATTAAATATGAGTCGGTCGGATAATTGATCCATTTTTTCATTAGTCGTTTTCGACCCGAACCATATCCGCTCCGCCACGCGCCGCCCGTTTGCCTACTCCTACGCACAGTCGCTTTCCGTTTGATGCAAAACGGAATTAGGTGACGCCCATCCACTCTTTGGATTTTCTTCTTGTCCTCTTGTCTACTGTGGATTATTCTCTCCACAACAAGAATATGACGCGTTTCGTTAGTCCGATATAGGAATTTTTTTTTTTTTTTTTTTTAAAATAGAAAAGAAGAAGTATATGGAGAGAGAAGGGAATTGTCATGGTTTATGACTCTTTCAACCATACCAAATTTTTTATTTCAAAAACGTGATTAATGATACATGACCCCCCCCCATAATTGACACTCTTTAAAGTTTAATTAATTTATAAACACAATTATAGAGACCAGACATTCACCAAAACATCAACTGATCCTAAACCCCCACGCTTGTCTCAACTCTGCAGCTTGGAATATTTGGATTACGTTTGTTCCTAAGTAAGATTACATGATTTGATTAATCTTGTAATCATTCTGATCCATCCTATTCGTTGGCTTAGGCCCGTCCAGTAATATATAAACAATCGATTCATGTCAGTTTTTATTATTGCAATTCGGTTTTGAACAGTTTTTCTGTTCTGCCAAATAAGACAAGTGATGAGGCAACTAGGTTGGTTTGGAACCTTTCACAAATAACTTGGAAATTATCTCATCCCAATCTAAATTTTTTCGTATTACAGGGGTTATTTTGATCCATTCAGATGCATAAATATGACCAGTAAAATTACATATTAATTAAAATATAAATATTTGCCAACTACATAAAAAAATATTATAGGTTACATTTTTTCTCAAACTAACATAAAGAAAAGATACAGTTGAAAAAAGGTCAAAGTGATTTGATAGGGTGAAAATATATAATCAAGAACAATTAAGTGATGTGGTATAAATACCAAGAGCAAGTAAATTTTCACTCAATAAATATATTCTTAATTCTCACTATCTATTCCTTCCTCCTGCCCTACCCCCTTCTCCTAATGTAATCAAAAGAATACTTCGAAAATAATTGAAGTCGTGTTAATTCAATTTCAACTGGGATATCTTGACCACGTGGTGTAATTTGTGAAGTTTCAGAAACTGAAATTATGACATCACGATGACATCAATATTGCGTAGTATACAAGTTGACAAAAAGGATTTTGAGAGACAAAAGTTTGGGCTTGGGCTGGGCTTCTTGGACCGACACAGAAGACGGGTAGAAAACAAACGCGTGGAATCACGTGGCAGTCAGGTGGGGTAAAGACACGTGGAGACGACCCCACTGAATAATGGGAGAGCCAAAAAGGAAAATAGAAAGTAGACATGAATGGCTGTAAATGACTAATTACAAATTTTAGTGGAAAAAAGTGGTAAAATTTTTTTATAAAATTTTAAGGACAATACAGAATATACAGGAGGCGCCGACCATTATGCCCATTCTTCTTTCGCGTGTATTTTTATATCACACTACTTTTTGTAAAATATTTTTTCTTTTCTGAATTCTTGTTTTGAAGAAATTACCATGTTCTTTCAAGTAAATTAGCAGAAAGGGAAAAAAGGTTGCAAGGGATTAATAAATTCTTATATTGAATTCTAAAGCATTAAAAAAATTCCTAGAGTGTCAAGTCAAAAAATAATAGAAGTACTATAAGAAGACTAAAATCAGAAATTATTTCACTAATACATGGCTTGCGTAAAATAATGTCTGCATGTAGATGAACGGAATTTTAATATGTTATGTATTGGTCAAAATCTGACCACCTCGATCAGGGCGGCCGCGACCGCATTTTTGTCACTGGGTATGGAATCGAGTTAATCTCACTCTTTAGGGCATTCGACGCAACAACAAGAGCAAGGCATCCTTACGACTAGGAAACCCCACTGCCCCAGGCACGCCAAAGTCATGGCAAAGGCAAGAGGGTTTTTCGACTATATATATAGCTCGAGTAAGCTAGAAGGGGGGGCTTTTTTTCCACCTCCTCCTCTAAGATCTTCGAAAGCAAAAGAGATGTACAGAACTCCACCTCAAATGAGAGAAGAGAAAGTTCTTCCCACCAAAAAAGAAGGAGTAAGCTCCATCCTTGTATCCCGAAAGGGCTGAAACAATTGTAATTATTCTTCCTTTTCTACGGAGAAGGAAGGCAATATTCAAATTTAAATAAGATCTTCTGGTGTCCTATTCGTCTAGTATGCCACTGCTGTCATTTAATCTATCGATCTGGTATTAATTAAGTTTGACTATGATTTACCCCTTCATCTTTGATTGATTTCCTCAAAAAGAGTTAAAAATCTTTTGAGTCAAACAATTTGGCGCCGTCTGTGGGGATTTCCTAGTGAAAACTCCTAGTTTTTTCCCAGATCGAAGCAGGGAAACACGAGAAGAAAACTCAACTCACACAAGACGCGGAGACTACACATTAAGGGAAAGAAAACCGAACGGAATAGCAAGGCCTGAAATTCTCTACCCTATCGGTTCCAAACATCCAGAGGAAGGCAAAGGGCACGACAATCTATCCCCTCCCCTTCCTCAAAACCGCCAAACAAGAGGCGGGGAACGTCTCATCCTCATTCCCCATACTTCGTCTTGCTTGGAACCAACGCGAGGGTATCCAGATTGAGGAACCAAAAATTATCTCGGCATAGCCAAGACCATCAGGTCTAGTGACGTCTTCTAATCGAGAAAATTCGACACGTGTGCAATGCGAGCTTGCGCAGAATATTGACACCTCACGTCTACGGCGTTGAACCATCCGATGCGAAGCAATGCCGGCCGAGCTGGGACTTTCGCGAAAAGGCCTTCGCCATCAAAGATAAGCAGAGGTTCGACCTTGTTCGAACTCAGACGGGCTGTTATTTTGATAAGTTTGAAATAAAACCCTTAAGGCCAAGGGCCTTCGCCACCAAAGATCCACAGAGGTTCGACCTCGTTCGAACTCAGACGGGCTGTTATTTCGATAAGTTCGAAATAACACCTTTAAGGCCAAGGGCCTTCGCCATCAAAGATAAGCATAGGTTCGACCTCGTTCGAACTCAGACGGGCGGTTATTTCGATAAGTTCGAAATAACACCCTTAAGGCCAAGGGCCTTCACCATCAAAGATAAGTAGAGGTTCGACCTCGTTCGAACTCAGACGGACAATTATTTCGATAAGTTTGAAATAACACCATTAAGGCCAAGGGCCTTCGCCATCAAAGATAAGCAGAGGTTCGACCTCGTTCGAACTCAAACGGGAGGTTATGTCGATAAGTTCGAAATAACACCCTTTAGGCCAAGGGCCTTCGCCATCAAAGATAAGCAGAGGTTCGACCTCGTTCGAACTCAGACAGGCTATTATTTCGATAAGTTCGAAATAACACCCTTAATGCCAAGGTCCTTCGCCACCAAAGATAAGTAGAGGTTTGACCTCGTTCGAACTCAGACGGGCGGTTATTTCGATAAGTTTAAAATAATACCCTTAAGGCCAAGGTACTTCGCCATCAAAGATAAGCAGAGGTTCGACCTCGTTCGAACTCAGATGGGCTGTTATTTTGATAAGTTCGAAATAACGCCCTTAAGGCCAAGGGCCTTCGCCATCAAAGATAAGCAGAGGTTCGACCTCGTTCGAAATCAAACGGGCTATTATTTCGATAAGTTTGAAATAACACCCTTAAGGCCAAGGGCCCTTGCCATCAAAGATAAGCAGAGGTTCGACCTCGTTCGAACTCAGATGGTTGTTATCTCGATAAGTTCGAAATAACACCCTTAAGGCTAAGGGCCTTTGCCACCAAAGATAAGCAGAGGTTTGACCTTGTTCGAACTCAGACGGGCTATTATTTTGATAAGTTTGAAATAACACCCTTAAGGCCAAGGGCCTTCGCCATCAAAGATAAGCAGAGGTTCGACCTCGTTCGAAATCAGACTGCGATTATTTTGATAAGTTCGAAATAACACCCTTAAGGCCAAGGGCCTTCGCCATCAAAGATAAGCAGAGGTTCGACCTCGTTCGAACTCAGACGGGTTTTTATTTCGATAAGTTTGAAATAACACCCTTAAGGCCAAGGGCCTTCGCCATCAAATATAAGAAGAAGTTTGATCTCGTTCAAACTCAGACTGGCTTTTATTTCGATAAGTTAGAAATAACACCCTTAAGGCCAAGGGTCTTTGCCGTCAAAGATCCGTAGAGGTTTGAACTTGTTCGAACTCAGACTGGTTGTTATTTTGATAAGTTCGAAACAACCCCCTTGAGGCCAAGGGCCTTCGCCATCAAAGATAAGCAGAGGTTCGACCTCGTTCGAACACAGACGGCTTGTTATTTCGATAAGTTCAAAATAACACCCTTAAGGCCAAGGGCCTTCGCCGTCAAAGATCTGTAGAGGTTCGACCTCGTTGGAACTCAAATGGGCCATTGTTTCAATAAGTTCGAAATAACACCCTTAAGGCCAAGTGCCTTCGTCATCAAAGAAGGGTAGGGGTTCGACCTCGGTTAAACTCAAACAGGCTGTTATCTCGACCAATTCGGAATAACACCCTATCAAGGCCAAGTGCCTTCACCAAAAAGAAGAAGAAAAATTGGGACTCGCTTGGCGACCCTCTGCCTTACAACGAGATCACAAAAGCCAGAACGAAAGTTGAACAAGACAAATAGCGAAAGGGAAAACTCTTTATTCATGAATAATCAAAGGTGCTGGCTATTGCCGCTTACACACGGCCCAGGCCAACCAACAAATATTATAAAAAAAAAAGAAGGGGGAAGGAACAAACAGACGCCAACCGGGAAACAAAACAAAAAGAAAAACAAAGTACAACTTTCTTCCCCCGGCGTCATCACCACTGTTGTCGTCACCATCTCCGTAAGGTTCATCATCACCGCCATCTGCACCATCACGGGCTTCGGGTTTTGCCGCATCATATCCATAATTGGTACGAGCCTCGCGAGCTTTCGCTCATGCCTCCTCATAGGCAGCCTCATTCACGGTGCCTGCTTCCTACAAATTCTTGTATATATCCCGCTGGGCTTCGGCATAGACCCAGAGCTCATGAGTCTGGCGGGGGATGGCAGCTTGAGATGATTCAGCCTGAGCCTTCAGCCGCTGATTCTCCGCCTCCAAGGCCGTGACTCGATCTACCAGAACCGAAGCCTCCTGATAAATCGTTCCAATCCGCTCCTCGAGCCTCGCCTCCCTGAGAGTCACTGTCACCCTCTCCAATTCCTGCTCAGACTGGAGCATGCGTATGGTGTCCTCTAGGGCCGCCGCCCTTGCCAAAGCCTCAGACCAGGCTCTCTCAATGCACTCCAGACCGGAAACCTTACTCTCCATCATAGTCAACTTCCCTCTCCACTCTGCGCTCATCTCATCAACTCGAACCAAATTCTGATCCATCTCCGCCTGCATCGATCTCAACTTGCCCTGCAAATACTCGCATTCAGTAGCGACCCCCTTGCCCAATTCGAGCTCCTCGTCCCTGAGGCGGAGCTGCTCTTCAAGCTCACTCTTGCTACGGATCGTCTGCAGCAGCTCTTGATCCCTCTTCTCCAACTCCTCGCCTAGAGCCCGATTACGGGGGTCCATCCTCAACAGTTCATGCAATTCAAGACACTAATCGTGGTAGCGACGGTATTTCTCCATCATCTGCAAGAACATCCTTGATCGGACGTTGGCCCTACGGATGCTTTCCACCTCCACCATATACATCTGAAAAACAAAAAAGCAATTACATTAATGCCTTCAAACAAAAGGAAAAGTCTAAAACAAGAGCCGAAAGTATCATTCCCTCAAGCCTATAACGGCCACCTCATCCCTCAGCTCGGCATTAGGGATACTCCGCAGGGATTCGTTCTCAGCTTTCGAGCACAGTAGGCTAAATTGCGGCACCAAGTTATTTCCCTACGCCAAAAGATTCACATCGGAAGGAATCCAAAGAACTTGAGCTGATCCCCCAGCATGGACCACAGAATGGGTAAAGCCCTCATCGAACATTCTAACATCGTCAGGATCCAGAACTGACTCAGACTCGTACTCATCAATCATCACGTCTTTCACCCTTTCCGCTGCGGAAGGAGGATCACGACCCACCACGGACGAAGAAGGCAAATCTGAAGTCAGTATGGCAGCACCGGAGGCCTGGTTTTCTGCTCTGGTAAGGCGCTGATCAGCAATAGCGACGGTAACTTCTGGCTGAGCCATTGCAGTGAACGGAGTTTCTAGCCATTGACCACCGGTGCTTACTTCGACGATTTGCTCTGCCTCTGCAGAAAATGCCGCAACAACACCTTCCTCTGAGCCCGTCGGGGGAGACTAATCCAGATTAATCACTGTTGGAGGCGCCATCTCGAACTCTACCCTCTGTCTCTTCGACGACCCTTCCTCATCCCCAGTCGAGGGTGTTTCATTCGTAGGATGAATCTCGTCTTGAGAGACAGCCCTTGCAAGAGTAGCTAAGGCCGCAGATTCGACCGAAGCCGCCCTCGATGAAGGACAAGAGGCAGGTACCGCGATAAGATGAGCGGATGCAGTCGGCTGGCAAAAAGCTAATTGAGGGGCCCTGGCCTTCCGCACTCTCCCTGATAGTGACAAACGAAGTATAAGAGGCGAGACGAAAAACACATAAAGGAGAACAATAAATTAGGACGTTATCTCACCTGTAAAAGGCCTACGTCCAAACCTCTCATGAAAGGTCGACCAAGTACGAACCCCCATTGTGTGGGGAAGAACGGCCTCTACCCATTCACGAATCCCTTTGAGAGGCGGCGGGGATCAACTTCTCAGCTGCAGAATAATAAAGCAATTTAGTATTCGCAACGTAAAAGAAAAGGAAGGAAAAAGAGAAATCGAACACTCCATTAATCAAAGACGCAGACTTACGGGCAAAATTCCATCTCTCGGGGAATCAAGTCGGGTCCGCCATGATGTGCTCGATCCGCACATAGAAAAAGTTCTCATAAAAGAGACGATTGGTTCTATCATCCATCTTTACCACTAGACCTTTTGATCCCCGAGGACGCGCATGAATCATCGTGCCTCAAATCAATTGGGGATCAAAAAGGCTAAGCACATGGCCCAGAGTAACCTCACGACCGGCCAACTCTGCGTATTTGAGTAGCATGAGAAACAACTTGTATAAATAAGGAGAAAGTTAAGTAGGACACACTTTATAGTAGCGGCCGAAATCCACCATTAACATAGGGAGTGGGAGCATGTACCCTACGATGAAGGGGTATAGAACATTCAAAAACCAGGGCGGTTGTACTGAACTCGGTCGTTCCTCCCCGCCGGCTGTATCCCGACAAAGCTAGGGATTCCCCATCGCTCCCTCAAATCCACGATCCCTCTCTCTCTTATGACGGGAGCAATGTTCTACGGTTCCGTTCCACCACCGATACTGAAGTCAATCGCGTCCCTCCCAGGGCGGGGTAGGATCTCATATACTGAAGGAACCTCCTCATCTTCCACCATGTCCAGTTCCCGGGTAGCCTGAGCAGGGTTCTTAGTTACCGGAGGAGCAACAGGAAGATTGTCACGAGAAGAAGCACCAGCCATTTTTAGCCAAAAGGGTAAAAGAACTTGCCGGGAGAGGTGAAAAGATTAAGGATTGCAACAAGCAAAAGAGTAAGCAAGAACTCGAGATATCTGAAAAGGAAATATCAGGGGAATTTCCTTAAAGTAAACACTGAAGTGTGAGAAACAAATAACAAGATTCCCATATTTATAAGAAGGCACAAATCCCCCGAGCTCGAAACCCAAGTGTCTCCATTTGAACCTGATGGGATGCGAAACGTTCCAATTCCTCGAAAACGGGTGTCATAATGATAGCACGCACGAAGAAACGTTTCTTTTACCTACCGGAATTTCGGTTCTGAAACCGTCGCAACGATATATGAGTACCGGAAAAACATTCCCACCCCATCCAAAGTAAGACAAACATTACTTCGATAAATCCAAAATAACACTTTTAAGGCCAAGATCCTTCGCCATCCAAGAAATAGAAAAGAACTCGCTCGAACTCAGACGGTGTTATTTCTATAAGTTCGTAGAACGCGACTAAAGAGTAGAATGGGGGTTCAGATTCCTCGCGGCTACATTGCATACGTGATCCGTCCATCAGGCCCGATGAGGCATGACCCCGACGAACGGAGGGACTAACTGCATGGTCAAAATCTGACCACCTCGACCAGGACGGCCGCGACCGCATTTTTGCCACCGGGTAGGGAATCGAGTTAATCTCACCCCTTCTTTAGGGCATTCGACGCAACAACAAGAGCAAGGCATCCGCACGACTAGGAAACCCCACTGCCCCAAGCATACCAAAGTCATGGCAAAGGCAAGAGGGTTTTTCGACTATATATATCAGCTCCGTAAGCTAGAAGGGGGGCTTTTTTTCCCGGCTCCTCCACCAGGATCTTCGAAAGCAAAAGAGATGTACAGAACTCCACCTCAAATGAGAGAAGAGAAAGTTCTTCACACCAAAAAAGAAGGAGTAAGCTCCATCCTTGTATCACAAAAGGGCTGAAACAATTGTAATTATTCTTCTGTATTGGGGAAAAATATATACATAAATGAATGAGGATAAGACATGACATGTGGAACCATAAAAAGGTTACAATTGGTCAAATAATCGTAGACTAGTGCGGGACAAAAGAGGTGCGAGACAAAGGATAAAAAAGAGATACGGGATCAAAAAGGAGATACGAGGCAAAAGGATAAAAAGAGGTGCGAGACAAAAGGGAGAAAAAGAGATACGAGATCAAAAAGGAGGTACGAGATAAGAGGCTCGGAAGCTCCGTCCTTATTTGAACGTAATTACGTATGAGATGCGAGAAGGATAATGAACCTAGTCAAATAAGAAGATAAAGATACAACATTTCAAGGGAAATAAACACCGGAGCCGTTAAGGAATATTTGTATTCAATGTAATGATTATGTAACGCAGCATTTAATGTCATTAAATGTCCATAATAGCCTCATTATGACTTAGGTGTAACGTACATTTTCAAAGATTCTCCAAAGAGACCTATAAAAGGAGAAATATGTAATCAGTGGAAGGACAAATGACTATTGAAATATACTTTGATTTATAAGCTTTCATATCTGAGTACTTGGGAATTCTTTTCTCTATTTATTTTTTGATTATCAGTAACCCGATTCTTCTATTTTCCAGATTTGACTAAAAATTCATTTTTTTTGGTTGAACAAATTGGTTCCGTTACCGGGAATATGATAATCAACGATATTTCTACTTGATTTTCTTGTTCACATCAGTCATGTCAAACAACAACGACAACACCCTAGGACTTCCAGAAATTCAAACAATCCAACAACTTCAAGGAGATTCTCCAAAAGGTTCTCCACGAGGCTCTCCACGACGATCTCGTGAAGGCACTCCTGATGGATCTCATGCAAATGAACAGGATCAACTCAACAATGTTGAAGATATGAATGAGGCATTGCAAAAAATAATTGCTTCTCAAGTCAGTGAAGCTCTTCAAGCCTTCGTTAATCAGCTACCTGTTGCTCCACCCATACCAACTCCAAATAATAATAGTTTAGAGAACCCCCGTTCTGGACTGGTTAATTCAGGCAGTGGTGGAACTCCTAGTGAAATGCAAGAAGGAGAACCAGGTAATCAAGTTAATTCTAATATACAAAATCTCGTACTAACCTTGCAGAAATAGCTAAAGGAGCAAAATGAACACATAGAACAAATACCTGGGGTACCACTTGTGATCAAAGGGGTTGACATAGACAAATATTCTCAACAACCATAAAAGCCAAGTGCCGCCCCCTCCCAATTTCGAAGAAATTTAAAATGTCTGATATTCCAAAGTATGATGGAACATCAGACCATCGAGACCACATCACTGCATTCACCACATGAGTCAAAGGGAATGATTTGACTAAGCAATAAATTGAATCGGTTCTATTCAAAAAATTTGGTGAAACACTCACCAAAGGAGCTTTAACCTGGTATTCTCTTCTACCTAAAAATTCTATAAATTCTTTTGCTGAGCTTGCAGATTTGTTTATTAAATCACATCTGGGAGCTCAAAAAATTGAAAAAAGGATAGAGGACATCTTCAAAATCAAGCAAGGAAATTTCGAGTTACTGAGAGAATTTGTAGATAGATTTTAACGGGAAAGAATGTTGCTACCGCGAGTACCTGACAACTGGGCAGCCATAGCTTTTGCTAGTAATCTGAATAAGAAAATTTCAGAAGCCACGAGGAGACTCAAAGAAAGCCTTCGAGAATTCCCAGCAACAATGTGGAACGACGTCTACAACAGGTATAGCACAAAGATGAGGATCGAGGAAGATATTATCTTGCGACCTAAAACAGATGAGAAAACAAGTTCAAGGTGTGTAGACAATGAAAGGAGATCCGGTAAAAATAGGTACGATCCTTATATGGGACCTGCGGGTGAATACTCAAGGTCAAAACAAGAAAGGTACGATCATAAGCCCATACATAGAGAATCAGGCTCTTCATCAAGGTTCAGCAATGATCGAGGCACACGTGGATAGCGAGATGATGATGGGAGTTTGAAGGCAAGGTTTGGTGGTTATAATTTTAATGTAACTACTTCCGAGCTCATGGCTGTTTTAAAAGGCATGGGAGATAAGGTACGCTGGCCGAAGAAGATGAGATCAAACCCAAGTAGAAGAAACCCTGATCACTGGTGTGAATTCCATAATGATCACGGGTATAAAATCGTAGATTGCAGATTTCTACAAAGTGAGGTGGATCATTTGTTAAAGCAAGGATATCTCACTGAATTATTCAATAAGAAAGGTAAACAAGCATATGTAAAAAATAGACAGGATCCCCCGAAGCCGCCCTCTCTGAAGTGGACAGTCAACATTATAAGTGGAAGAGAAGATATCAATGGTATCTCGTATACTGCAACCAATAAAATATCCAAAATGAAGATCACACATGGAAAGCGGTTATGACACATGTTGGAGGAGGAGAATATCACGTTTGGTGATGCAGATGCAGAAGGCCTCATGACTCCATATAACGTCGCACTGGTAATATCATTACTCGTACATGATACTAATGTGAAATGTGTTCTGATTGATCCAGGTAGTTCAGTAAATATTATTTTGATACGAGTGTTATGCGAAATGCAGGCTGAGGAAAAGTTGGTTCCAAAAGCACATACTTTGTCAGGGTTTTATAATTCCAATGTCATAACCAAGGGCGAAGCGATCCTTACCACCTTTGCAGAAGGTGTTGTCAAAGATACTAAGTTCCAGGTGGTAGATTTGGAAATGGCTTATAACATAATCCTTGGGAGGCCATGGATCCATGATATGGATGTTGTATCATCAACGTTGCATCAAGTTATTAAATTTCCCTCACCATGGGGAATTTGCCAGATTAGAGGTGATCAACAAACATCCAGGAGTATAAACTCCGTTGCAGATTCAACTGTTCAAAGCGAAGCCAAATAGTAATTACAGAATTCAGTTAAGGAGGGAGCAACTTCAACCTTAACTGAAGAAGGAAAAACAGACGTGGATTCAAGGCCTGACATTATTCAAGAACCAGAGGAAAGCGAGAACATTAAAACGACGATCGAAGAGTTAGAGGCTGTGGTTTTATTTATACACTGGCCCGAAAGGAAAGTTTATATAGGAGCAAATCTCAGCCCAAAGGTAAAACGTAAGTTAATTGAATTTTTAAAAGCTAACGCAGATTGTTTTGCTTGGTCCCATTCTAACATGACAGGGATACCACCGGAGGTCATGACTCATAAATTGAATGAAGACCCATCATATCCCCCCAGTCAAGCAAAAGAAACGAAAGCAAGGGGATTTTAAGAATTAAGTGATTCAAGAAGAGGTTCAAAAATCGCTCAAAATAGGGTCAATTCGTGAGGTAAAATATCCTAACTGGTTGGTTAACACTATTGTGGTTCCTAAGAAGAATGGCAAGTGGCGCGTATGTGTGGATTACACTAATCTTAATAAAGCCTGTCCGAAGGACTCTTTTCCTTTACCACATATAGATCAGTTAATTGATGCTACTACAGGATATGAACTATTAAGTTTTTTATATGCATACTCAGGTTATAACCAAATCAAAATGGATCCATAAGATGAGGAAAAAACATCTTTTATAACGGACAGGGGAACTTATTGTTATAAAGTAATGCCTTTTGGTCTTAAAAAAGCTGGTGTAACGTATCAGATGTTAGTTACTCAAATGTTTCAAGAACATTTAGGTAAGACCATGGAAGTTTATATAGATGACATGTTAGTTAAGACTCAACATTCAGAGTATCATCTATCACATTTATTTGAAGCATTTAGAATCTTACGAAAATATAATATGAAATTGAACCCAGAAAAATGTGCATTTGGTGTGGCATCAGGAAAGTTTTTGGGTTTTCTTATTTCTAACCGTGGTATTGAAGTGAACCCAGCTCAGATTAAAGCTATTGAGGAAATTCCTGATGTACTGACAAATAAAAAAGAAGTTCAAAGACTGACAGGGAGGATCGCAGCCTTGGGAAGATTCATCTCAAAATCATCAGAAAAGTGTTTCAAGTTCTTCTCAGCCCTTAAAAAGCAAGATCACTTTGAATGGAATGAAGATTATCGACAAGCACTTAGAAACTTGAAAACATATTTGGAAAATCCACCATTGTTAGCGAAACCTAAGACTGGTGAAAGGCTCTTCATCTACCTTGCTGTTTCAGAAGTCGCGGTAAGTGCTGTTTTGGTTCGGGAAGAACAAGGTAAACAATCTCCTATTTATTATGTTAGTAAATCTTTGTTAGATGCAGAGACACGGTATCCGCAATTAGAGAAATTAGCACTAGCTTTAATCATTGCATCTAGAAAATTGAGACCATATTTCCAATGTCACCTAATTGTTGTAGTAACTGCATTTTCCTTATGTAATATACTGCATAAACATAAATTATCAGGAAGATTAGCTAAATGGGCTATAGAATTAAGTGAATATGAAATCACGTACCTACCCAGAACAACATTAAAATCCCAAGTACTGGCAGATTTCGTGGCTGATTTTAGCCCATGGATGCAATTAGAAGCAGAAAAAGAAGTTCAGGTACTCAATGGAGCAAATCCAGGAATATGGACTTTATTTACTGATGGATCGTCTAACATTAAAGGTGCAGGGTTAGGAATTGTTTTAGTACCACCCACGGGAGAAACTATTAGGAAAGATATTAAATGTCATTTTGTAACTAATAATGAAGCAGAGTATGAAGCTGTGATTGCAGGTCTGGAATTGGCACGAGAACTTGGGATAAGTCAGGTGGTGATCAAAAGTGATTCTCATCTCATGGTTAATCAAATGCTAGGGACTTACACAGCTAGGGAGGTAAGGATGCAGCAATACTTGGAAAAGGTAAGAGAACTAATAAAGCAGTTCCAGTCTTGGAAGGTTATACAAATACCAAAGGATGATAATGTTGAAGCAGATGCCTTAGCGAACCTTGCATCAGCAACTGATATAACAAAGGATGCCAATGCCTCAGTTATACATTTATTTCACTCTGTTCTCGAACCTGATAAGAACGAGGTAAATTTTAATAATCTAACTTGGGATTGGAGAAATGAACTTGTAGCTTTTTTGCAGTATGGTACCGTACCTAATGACAAGACAAAAGCACATGCACTTCGTAAAAAGGCAGCTCGTTACTATTTAAAACAAGGTAACTTTTATCGAAAGATGTTTGGTGGTACATTAGCAAGATGCCTTGGACCTTCTCAAACGGAATATGTAATAAGGGAAATACATGAAGGACATTGTGGAAACCACGCAGGAGGAAGGTCACCGGTAAGAACTTTGATTAGGGCAGGATATTACTGGCCCAAAATGGAAGAAGAAGCAACGAGTTTCATAGGTAAATGCGATAAATGCCAAAGATATGATAATAATATGCACATACCTGCTGAGTTGTTCCATCCGGTTATTGCACCATGGCCATTTATGAAATGGGGAATGGACATAGTTGGACCATTGCCTCAAGCTAAAGGACAGGTAAAATTTCTACTCGTACTCACTGACTATTTTACTAAATGGGTAGAAGCATGAGCATTTAAACAGGTATGAGAAAAATAAGTCAAGGATTTCATTTGAAAAAATATCATTTGTCGATTTGGTGTACCAAAAGAAATTGTATGTGACAATGGTCCATAATTTATCAGAGCTCAGGTCAAGGAATTCCTTCAAAGTTGGCAAATAAAAAGGATAACATCAACACCATATCATCCAGTGGGGAATGGGCAAGCAGAATCAACAAATAAAGTCATCGTCAATAATTTAAAGAAACTATTAGAGGAATCAAAGGGTAACTGGCCTGAAGTGTTACCTGGAGTCTTACAAGCATATCGCACAACCACGAAAACAAGCACAGGTGAGACCCCTTTTTCCTTGGTTTACGGGGCTGAGGAACTTATCCCAGTTGAGATAGGGTATCCAACCACGAGGGTATCCTAAGCAACGCAAGAATCTAATGATGAAGAGATGCGGGTCAAATTAGATATGTTAGAAGGCAGGAGAGAGGTTGCGTTAATAAGAATGGCCGTACAAAAGCAAGTGATCGAACGATATTACAACAGGAAAGCTCGTTTGCGATACTTAAAAATTGGGGACTTCATGCTTAAAAAGGTCTTTCAATCTACAAAGGCAGCCAACGCTAGTAAGTTAAGTCCAACTTGGGAAGGGCCCTATAGAATTAATGATGTTGCAGGGAAAGGAGCATATGAGTTGGAGACAATGGACGGGAAAATACTTCCCTCACATTGGAATGCTGTTCATTTGAAGAGATATTCGTTCTAAGGAAAAACACTCTGTCAGGTATCATTATGTTAGATTTTATTTTTTGAATTATTAATAATTTTTTGACTAACGATTTTAGATGATAGGCAAAACGCTTACCCCTACTAAATGATGAGTCATGGCCTGTAAGGCAAAATGGAATACACTAAAATTCCAGGCCTAGGTTACAATAATTTTGATAGAAACATACACGGGTAAAGCAGTCTTCATCTATAATCACACCCGCGAGCCTCGTACGTATTTCCTTTTCAGGAAAGGGGCCATATGGAGGAAACTATCAAGTGCTCAAGGCTTCATACTTCAACACTCAAACACTTGGGGGACTACATAGAATATACAGTTGCGTGTATATAAAAGGCAAAGAAGACGGAGTAAAATCAAGCATAAAAGAAGTCAAGTGCAGAGTGGAAGCTAAGTGAGTCATGATATTCCATCATAGTATTCTTTCCCATGAGAACAATGGAATTACCTCTCAAACCCTTCCTAATTAGGGTGAAGGCTGTATATGAAAACGGGTTATAAGAAAAAACCCAGTATCTATTATTATATTTTTTGTGAATCTGTTACAAGAAAAACAGTTACGAGAAATTTATAGATGTAATTCAAATACATGTAAGGAATGATTTACAACTTATCAAAGTTCATGAATAAAAACTTGTTCAAGTTATAAATATGTATGTTCCTATTTCTTATATCGTATAAAACACCATTATCAAGTTGAGACGTCCTCTTCATCAAGTGTCAATATATAAAAGGGCCCTCTTTTATAAAACTCATGTTATTAGATCGTGAGAATAATGAAAGCATTTTCAGAAAATAAAAATGCAATCTATTCTTTAAGTCCTACAAAAATAAGAGGCATGAATAAAACAGACGGAAATTTTAAAAAACGAACTTCTTAAATATTAAAAATCAAGTATAAAACTTGATCATCGAATCGAAAGTGCCCCTTAAACAAATCTTGGGGACTTGAAGTCTTAAAAAACTCTAAGTCAAGAGTTTAAACTACAAAGAGTTATTATAAGAAACCAAAAACTTTGAACATAGACTTCCAGAGGGGCACCTGCAAAAAGGGAAAACCTCAAATTACAAAAAGAACCTTTTATGGTAAAAGAACTGAAGAGGGATCATTTACAGGCTCAATTGCATTTGCATCATCAACAACTAAGAGTTGATCTTCAGTCATGGTATTGGCAACATCCACGGGCGAAACCCCAACTTGACTAATGACGATAGGCGTGGAAGAACTTAAAGAAAGTGCAACACTAGCAGTGATCTCATTAGATACAAGAGTCTTAGAGGAACAACAGACACGGGGACTTCAGATATAGGAACTTCATCTATGGAAGCTTCAACCAAAGCAGTCTCAATTAAAGAAGTTTCATTTGAAGGAACCTCAATCAAAGATTTTTCAACTACGGGAAGACTAGTTTCAGGAGATGAAAAATCCAGTGGTTGTTGTGCTCTCTCAATAGCTTCATTTACCTTAGCCAACTCGGATTCAAGGTTAAAATCTTCCTGGCTCACCTCTACCAAAGTGTCATGGCGGATCTTGAGAAAAATCCAACTCACTTCAATGTTGGAGGATTCCTCGAGAAGTTCATAATCCTTCTCCCAGGCCGTAACTTCATTCTTGAGATCCTCATTGTGAGCACGTGATTTTTTGCCTCACGTGAATTACTCCCACAAAATCAAAATAAAAATTGTCTGTTTTATGGTGTGCATTTTGTGAATTTTCGTGATATTTTTGGCAATTGCTTGCGTTTGTATGTGCGTGATTATGTGTGTTTAAATTAATGAAAATATAAAATATGTCGCATTTTGCATGTAGGATTTAATTCTACAATTGTGAATAATTAAGTGTGCTTTACAAAAATAAAAAATCACAAAAAATATGAAATTTGCATTTTTAGCATTTAATATCAAATTGTGTGATTTGATCTTTAATTGTTTAAATTTTGTGTGATAATTATTATTAGGAGTTGATTAGTATTTTAAGTTAATTTTGGTTTTACAATTTATTTTTAGAATTTTTGTAATTAGGAATTAAAAAGGAAAATAAGAGATAAAAGAAGAAACATGAAATAAAGAAAGAAAAGCGGATTGGGCCACACCCAAAACCATCCAATCCAGCCCAATTCAACAACCCTGACCCGGTCCAATTCAGCCAGCCTTAGAGACAGGTGGAACGACGTCGTTCAGGCGTCTCAAATCTCAGCCATCCATCCCAATCAATCCAACGGTCCAAATCCCATCTCCCTCACCCGCCCAAATGACCCGACCCATTCCCAAATCCGGTCCAGCCCCATCATCCCCCAAACGACACTGTTCCCTTTAAGCTAACCAATCCAGGCCATTGATCTCGGTCGATCAAACGGCCAGGATCAATTTCTCACCCTAGTATATAACTACCAAACACACCCAGCCCCCTCCCCCCCAAGCCAACCCCCTTCTCGTCTCTAACCTCTCAGAGACGACCCCAAATCCCACCACCGCAAACCACCGCTGACCGCCCGCCGGAAATCGCCCACGGCAGCAGTCAGTCACAAAACCCCACCATTTTTACACCCTGAACTCCCCTAAACCTCCCCGTTCCAACCATCATAATAGCTAACTTCGAATCCCAACCAGTCCCTTCGAATAATCAATCGAAGGTCAGTCCAAAAAGCCCTAGCCTATCTGTTTGACGCCAAATTAACATCATACCCCCGTTAGACTTCCCTCATACCAAAACCAACCTTAGTTTCCTTCGAATCAACCCATGATTCGCCAAATTTCAATTTCGAGCCAAGAACCCTAGCGCCGCCACAAGATTCCTTGGTGGAGGCAACAACCCTAAACCTTCCCCAAGTCACCCCTGAACCACCAGTCCACCTTCGTCCTAAAACCCATATTAGTTTTGCTCGAATCATGGCAGAGCACATCGAATTTTAATTCGACTATTCGAACCCTAAAACCCCAAGAATCCCAATTCGTTTAAGCTGGTCTTGACTTTGACTGTGTGTTCTTGATAAGAACACACAGTTAAAGTCAAGATTGGGTTTAAAATAAAATGTTCGAGGATCCTCTGTAATTTCATTGTCAGTAAGTTCCCTGAATCATTTTTTTTATTTCATTTTTCAGTCTTCTCTTCTTCCTCTTCTTTTCTTTTTCTGTGATTAAGCTTAACTGTGAAGCATGAATTATGTCATATTTGAATTGTTAATTATGTTTAATTTAATTTCTCGTTTTTGTGAATATTGATAGTAAAGTTTTATAAATAATTTATGCATTTTTGAACCTGTTAAATGTGATTTGCTTTCTAAATTTTTATAGAAATACTAGAATTGAATTAGTTTAAGCTTTAGAATTTTAGAGTACTTAATTAGATTTTGGCTGAAAAGTCTGGTTGGGGCATATGAATTGGGCGTTTGGGTTTATCAACTCGTGTCAATTGGACCCAGGTTTTGCCCAGAACTCATGGGTTCTGAATTGGGTCGTTTTGACCCATTTGTGGTAATTCACATAGTGTTCAAGGGGGGTATTTTGGGAAATTAAATTACTTGAATAATTGATTAAGGGTTGCTGAATAATTTAAAGTCTGTTAGTGGACTGATTTGAGACATTCCTAAGTAGGTTTGTGAAAAGGTAATAGACAATTAATAGTAGGAAAGACACTTGCTGTTTTTAAGGATTGAAGTGGTGCAATGGCTGATTTTTTTAAAAGATAAAGTATAATGGTTGATTAACAATTGAAAGATAATTGGATGGTGGATTTATAATGGATTGTGCACTTACTGAATGCCTATTTTTAAGGGCTGGAAATCAGACTGAAAAGGGGGGATTGAAAAAGAGGGAGGAGGAAATCAACTGAGAGCCTAGGACAATAAGAGAAGAGATAGATAATTTGGGGGCTCTTCTTGGTAAGTTGAAAAGGTAGTATAGGGGGAACTGAGAGAAATAAAGAGGGGACTTCTTCAGATTCTTAGAGAAAAGACCATAAGGGTTTGGCTTTTGGAAACCATCTTCAGTTTTGGAAAGCTTAGGACCAATCTGTTTGAGTGTTTAAGTGGGAATTGTTCCATTGAGTTCCAGCTTCAGTCAAGCTCATTTTGGGTCTATTTGGGTAGTGATTATCGTTGTCAGGTTTTACAAAACAGTTTGGTCTTTGGTTTGGGTGTACTTCTATTTTTGAAGTTGGTATTGTTGTTGGTTTTACAATTGGTGCTGGTCATTTCTGGACTGTTATTCCTCTTCATTTGTTGCTGCTGGAATTTATTTTACTGGTTTCTGATCTGTTACTGGGTTGTTGCTGATTGCTGTGTTGTTACTCTTGTTGACTTATTCATTCTCCTTCATTGTCTCTCATTTCCAGGTACACATTTTGTATTTCCAGCTAATTTGAGATGAAATGAAGTGTTGTCAAGTTTTCCAGTTGAATTCCCTTATATCTGGATGTTCAGTAGAATTCTTTAGCTTGTAACTGATTAATAAGTGTATAACTAGACTGTATATGTGCTAATGTGCCCTCTAGCCCCTTATTAATTTTTGCAATAGGACTAGACTGTAAAGACTATGGCTTCTCATGTTTATGAAAGTTAAATATTTAATTGATTCCAGTGGTGTGTTTCAGTAGGCTATCTCAGTATTGCAGTTATAAAATTGCCAGATATGTGAGCAAAGTCGTGTTAATTTGAGTAGCATATTGAATAAGATTAGTAACTAGTGCTAGTTCTCATTATTAGTGATTAATGTTAGCCTAATGTCAGCTCTTAGGCACCAATGTATTTTCAACAGTTGTGAAAGAGGAGTTCAAAAAATGGCTTTGTATCACACATAGTTAATTCCAATAGTCCAATTATCTAATAATGTTAGTTTAAGTTAGTTCGAAAATAGCTAGTTGGTTTTAGTAATAATAACACCAAACTCACGTGTTTGTTTGATCGTGAATTGTAGTAACATTCACTAATAGATCAGGGAATAGGACAATGTGAGTATGAAATAAAACTCAAACGGACGGTGTTAATGTCCCGTCCCAATGTGAACAAAAGGGATTCGATCTTCTGCTCGTCCAAATATTTTGCCCAACTTGGGTTGATCTTAAGCCCAATGTATATGTTACTAAGAATTCTGTCCAATGTGTACATTACATGGTTTGGGCTCCTCGGGCCCAAGATCGAAATGGACACTAGTTTGTTGGTTTAAAACGACAGGCGGCGGATTTTAAGTTAGGTAGCAGGTTCAAACTAGAAGGTGTTTCCTTTTGTTTGGATCCGGACTTGAACTTGAAGCCCGAACTTTTAATGTTAATTGATTAGGATTTTCTTTATTTTTAGAGACAAAAAATAAAAATAGAAAATCATAGCTGCTTTAGGTTTGCCTTTAATAAAAATGAGATGAGCCTCGCCAAATAAAATGCACAAATTGCGGGGCCCTCATAAATGTATACATTAAAAATACTTAGAATTCGGGACGTGCCGTTTAGTGAACTTCCATGGCCTCCCGCAAAATTAATAACGCGTTATTAACTTTAGACGCATATTTAATAATGTTATCTCCCTAAACTCGGGTGCACATTTATGTGACCCAAATCCAAATCTCAACAGAGTTGAAACGTGTCAATAACCACGGGTACATTGATGTGACGTGGTTCGAGACCCGTTTTCACGACGTTGTAAGTCTTTTTTTTTAAAAAAATAATAATAAAAGCGATTCAAAGTTAAAATTGGCACATAGGTTCAAATGTTTTAAAATCAGATAATTAAGCCGA
>MU686658.1:5845-17604 GCA_026770625.1 Nicotiana glauca
TTCAATATCAATGTTGTATTATTGGTTCAAACATAAAAGTTCATCATACATGTTTTGGACAATTCACATTTGTTTGTTCGATCTGATGCGCTTGGACTGATTCATAGCGCTATGGCAGAACTTAAAGAGGCCAATATATTTGAGAAGCCAGTTCAGTGATGTTTTTTCACATGGCTAACTTCATGTTACACTTTTAAGAGAAATATCAATATGACAATTGAAATAGATAAAAGCAACATATACCATGAATATGTCTATTAAGAAGTATTATATGAGATACACTTCATTACCTATTGCTCACTTGAAGATGGTGATGAAGTCTGATCAAATACTACACTTGAAGATGGTACCTATTGCTCACTTGAAGATGGTGATGAAGTCTGATCAAATACTACACTTGCAAGATGCGCGAATTTACTCTCTAACACATCATATTTACTCTCTAGCCCTTCCGGGCGTCCTTTTAGTGATTTATTTTCTTTTTCAGTAGCTTTCAGCTTCTCTAATAATGCAGTTTTCGAGGACTTACCACCTTTCAACTCTTTAACGGTTATCCCACCACCAAATCTAACTACATGACTCTTGCGTTGAGGTCCAAAGCACCTCTCTACAACCTCAATATTTGTAAGAGATGATTTAGATTGCACCACTTCTTGGATTTTAACCTATAAAATGAAAGATAATTTAATAAAAATACCGCAACAGACTAAACAAATGATGTAAAATAAAATTTATCAATAAACATACATATTTTTAATTGGTTTCAGGTTCAACAAGCTTGTTGTCCTTCTTACGAGTCTCAAAAAGATAGTTGTCACGTCTGGTGGGTTACCATCTTTACCTCCCTTCACATGAGAAATAAACAAGTCAAAGAAATCCTTTTAACAAGGATGAGGTTTCTTAATAGTTTGCATGATTTACTCAACAATTCATAAATGATCTCTCTAATTGGCTTACTACCCATACGATGAGAACACATTGAAAAATTTATGGTTAGCCATTTAATGTAACAAAATGTTAGTAAATAACCATAAAATCATACCTTAAACTTTTCAGTTAAAAAATGCTTCTTGACAAACCATTCCCAATCACTCTTGTCTATCCCATTTGGCACATCTTTTAGAGCATCACGAAATGGCTTAGACTTAATATTCTTGTGCAGCGATCCTCTCCAATTGTTCCATAACTTTCTCATATGTTTCAAGACATGATCTCGTTGATCATTTATGTCATCACTGTCAAAATTGTCCTATAATATTCACAAGTATCAGTAAACATAGAACTTATCTTGGAAACTACAAAATAAAAATCTAACCATTTGTGATCAGTATAGTATTCATACTATGGATGATGGAGCACCCTTGTTACATTTTTCTTGCTTTTTGATTCTCAGGCACGAAATTTGTTGTTTAGATTACTCTCTTCTTGACAACCTTCCAGCAAGTGGATAAAGTAGCTGTGCAGCAAAATTAGGAGCAAGCTTGTCAAACAAGGAGAGCTTGTAGCAATGGAAGTGATCTGGAGTTGGTAATGATGGTTTTATGAGTTTTTCGTTCAAGATTTCAGTTTGAATACAAGAGCCTTTCAGACTTTGCTTAGTTTGGCTCATATTGTATCTCTCTTTTTGGATATGGAAACACTTGGGGATCTCTGAATTTTTTTGCAGTAACTTTAATGTGTTTTGTTTTGTTAATTTACTGGACAGTCACACTTCCAACTCCCAGGGAAGTATAAAGCATCTTTATTAGTTTACTGGATAATCAACACTTCCAACCCAGGGAAGTGTGAGGTTTATTTAGCTGCCAAAATTTGAGTTACTTTCTCTTCTTTTTTTCTTTTCTTTTTTGGTTGTGCATTACACCCAAAATACAAATGTTAAATTATCTAATTCTTGTTCTGTAATCAGAAATTACCTCTTTAATTATTCTTTCTAAAATAAAATGTATGTATTTAGAGGTTACAGAAAACTACTATAAGTTCACGACCTTATTTTTGGTGCACCGCCATTACATACTTTTTACATTATCACGTTAAACTTGTATGGGTCCAAAATCTGCCTAAGGATATTCAACACGTAGTGGTATTACCAAAAGTGATTTGGCCGAGGTCGATTAGTAACCAATAGGACCCAATTCCGAGTAGTCAATTATGGCCGAGGTCAAGTATCAGTATAGTATAAGACCACTTAGATCAGTATAGTATTCATAGAAATGCTCCAACATAGTGTAGAATCAAACATGGAAGAGATTCATTAATAATAATGAACAAATAGGGGTCTAATCACTGAGAGTGGACAAGAAAAAGAGAGGCAATGTCATGCCTGTCCAGAAAGAAAGAAATTGTGGTTACTGAAGAAATCCTTTTCCATCTCCAGTCTCCTTTCATCTAATTCAAATTGCAATAAAAAGAAAACCAAAATTACTTACTTACACATGTTTCAACAGAAGGGAGCTGTTGGGTTTTCTCTGTAGCAGCAGGGCCGAAGGGTGTTAACAAAATGAGAACTGGAAAGCTGGGGTAATTTTCAGAACTACACCATGTGGAGTGGGATGTCTATCACAAATAACTAAGGTTTCAATGGTGGAAACATGGAGAAAGCCTCTGTGACAATGCTTTTTACAGCCTGACCACACCAGAAATTTCTATCTATATTCTTCCACTTAGACAATAAGACACTCAAGCATTCAAGCCAAACAATGCACAATTTTATTCTTGACAGCTCTACACAAAAAGTAACAAGGGAGGCACACTGACTAATTAAACATATTGGTCATATTCTTGAATTTTGATTAAAATGAGGAGGTGATGCTTTCTAGTACCGGACAAAGATAAGACACTTAGATCAAACAGTATTCACAAAAATGCTCTAACATATAGCAGAATCGAACTTGGAAGAGATTCATTAATAACGGTAAAAAGACAGATACACAACTCCAATAAAATAGACGAAAAAGAGTGGCGCTGTCACACCAGTCAATAAAGAAGGAAATTGTGGTTTCTGGCTTCATTTGAACCAGTAGCACCATTACAACATAAACCAATTACCCTTACATAGGAAAAAGTGAGAAATATAACACTTCCAAAGAAAAAGACCATGCAATCAAAATAAGCACCTAAGAACAGCCACAGGCTAAGGAAGAGGCAGTACTGTGAACAAAAGCTAATGGCTGTTGAAATTATTTTTTGATGAAGTAATTGTTCGTTGTTGGCATCAAGAAGATGCAGTAGTACAAAAGATAATATAGCAAAAAAAGAGTTAAGTCAGCTTTAATACAAAAAATGCTAATCTAAGACCAAAGTACTGACAAAGTTCAGAAAGCTATCAGGGGTGTCTTCAGGGGAAAATTTGTGTCAACTAAAAAGAAACATTAAGCACATAGCCTTAATAGAGTGAATTGGAGTTAATACACCATCAAAGCATCTCATATTTCTTTCTGTCCATAAAAACAAAAAATACTAGCAGGGATCATTCTCTAGACTTGTTTGATGGAAAACTCTAAGAGTCCAAATGTAACAGAAAAGGAAAATAATGGCTTCACTTTTTAGATTCGTCAACTATATTATTGTGAGAAAGCACGGGAGAAAATATATTATTGATGTAATTCATATGTTACAATAAGCCCTATATATATACACACACAATATGTCCTACTCCTAATATATATTGGATTAGGGTTATTTATTTACTCCTATTTACATTAGTATTCTAACACTCCCCCTCAAGCTGGTGCATATAAATCATATGTACCGAGCTTGTTACATATGTAGTTAATACGAGTACCAGTGAGGGACTTGGTGAAAATATCTGCAAGTTGATCATTCGACTTCACAAACTTTGTAGCAATATCTCCCGAGAGTATCTTTTCTCTAACAAAGTGACAGTCAATCTCAATGTGTTTAGTTCTCTCATGGAACACTGGATTTGACGCAATATGAAGAGCAGCTTGATTATCACAAACAAGTCCCATCTGACTAATCTCACCAAATTTCAACTCCTTGAGCAACTGTTTGATCCAAATTAGCTCACATGTCGCCATAGCCATCGCTCGATATTCTGCTTCTGCACTAGACCGAGCAACCACATTCTGTTTCTTGCTCTTCCAGGACACCAAATTTCCTCCTACCAAGACACAATACCCAGACGTAGAACGTCTATCAGAAGGTGATCCTGCCCAATCAGCATCTGAGTATCCAACGATCTGCTCATGGCCTCTATCCTCAAACAATAAACCTTTGCCTGGAGCTGATTTTATATACCGAAGAATGCGAACAACTGCATCCCAATGACTATCACACGGAGAATCCATAAACTGACTCACAACACTCACAGAAAAGGAAATGTCAGGTCTTGTCACTGTAAGGTAATTTAATTTACCAACCAATCGTCTATATCTTGCAGGATCGCTAAGAGGCTCCCCCTGTCCTGGCATAAGTTTAGAATTTGGATCCATCGGGGTGCCAACTGGTCTACAACCTGTCATTCCTGTCTCTTCAAGAATATCTAAGGCATACTTTCGTTGTGAGATCACAACACCTGAACTAGACTGAGCAACCTCAATACCCAGAAAATACTTTAGTTTGCCCAGATCCTTAGTCTGAAAGTGTTGCAAGAGATATTGCTTCAATTTAGTAATACCATCCTGGTCATTGCCGGTAATAACAATATCGTCAACATAGACCACCAGATAAATACAGAGACTCGAGGCAGAATGCCGATAGAATACAGAGTGATCAGCTTCACTCTGAATCATGCCAAATTCCCGGATAACTGTGCTGAATTTACCAAACCAGGCTCGAGGAGACTGCTTTAGACCATAAAGTGACCGACGCAAACGACATACAAGGCCACGAGACTCCCCCTGAGCAACAAACCCAGGTGGTTGCTCCATATAAACTTCATCCTCAAGGTCACCGTGTAAAAAAGCATTCTTAATGTCCAGCTGATAGAGAGGCCAATGGCGAACAGCAGCCATGGATAGAAAAAGGCGGACTGATGCTATCTTAGCCACAGGAGAGAAGGTATCACTGTAATCGAGCCCAAATATCTGAGTATATCCTTTGGCAACAAGACGAGCCTTTAGACGATCAATCTTACCATCCGGACCAACTTTGACTGCATACACCCAACGACAACCGACAGTAGATTTACCTGAAGGAAGAGGGACGAGCTCCCAAGTACCACTCGTATGTAAAGCAGACATCTCGTCAATCATAGCCTGTCGCCATCCTGGATGAGACAATGCTTCACCTGTTGACTTAGGGATGGAAACATAGGACAAAGAAGATAGAAAAGCATAATAGGGTGATGACAAACGATGATAACTCAAACCGACATAATGGGGATTAGGATTAAGGGTGGTTCGTATACCTTTCCGAAGTGCAATTGGTTGATTAAGAGGAGACAAGTCCGCAGTATTAGCAGGGTCAGGTGCAGGACGTGAATCAGTTGGGCCTGATGCTGGGCGCGGACGACGATGATATGTCAAAAGTGGTGTTCCTGTGGCAGGGAGTCTAGGAGGAGCCACACAAGACTCCTCAACGGTTGGAATGGATAAGATTTCTATAGCGGAAGATGAAGGAGGAGCTATAGGAGACTCGAGTAAGACTTCTGTGGCGGAAGAAGAAGGAGGAGCTATAGTAGACTCCTTAAAGGTCGGAATAGGTAAGACCGCAGATATATCAAGGGGGTCAGAATGGTCAGAAGAGGTAAAGAAAGGTTTAGACTCAAAAAATGTGACGTCAGAGGACATAAAGTACCTATGAAGATCAAGTGAGTAACAACGATATCCCTTTTGAACACGAGAATAACCAAGGAAGACACACTTGAGAGCACGAGGAGCTAACTTATCTTTTCCAGGGGCTAAGTTATGAACGAAACAAGTGCTCCCAAAAACACGAGGGGGAACAGAGTATACGGGTGATTGGGGAAACAATACTGCATACGGTATTTGATTCTGGATGGGAGAGGAAGGCATCCGATTAACTAAATAACAAGCGGTGAGAACTGCATCGCCCCAAAAACGCAGCGGAACATGAGATTCAATGAGAAGTGTGCGAGCAGTCTCAATGATGTGCCTATTCTTTCTCTCTGCAACCCCATTTTGCTGAGGGGTATAAGGACAAGAGGTCTGATGAATAATTCCTTGAGAAGTCATAAACTGTTGAAATTGAGTGGATAAATATTCTAAGGCATTATCACTGCGAAAAGTGCGAATAGAGACACCAAATTGATTTTTAATTTCAGCACAAAAATTCTGGAATATAGAAAACAACTCAGAACGATCTTTCATTAAGAAAATCCAAGTACATCTTGAATGATCATCAATGAAACTAACAAAATAACGAAATCCCAAGGTTGAACTGACTCTACTAGGACCCCATATATCAGAATGAACTAAAGAAAAAATAGACTCTGCGTGACTCTCAATACTACGAGGATAGGGGGCTCGGGTATGTTTCCCGAGCTGACATGACTCACACTCTAATATGGATAAACTAGACAAACTAGGCACCATCTTCTGAAGCTTGGATAAGCTTGGATGTCCTAAACGTCTGTGAATTAGGTCCGGAGGATCTGTAACTAGACATGCCTTGGAGGTTTTTAGGGAGTTAAGGTAGTAAAGCCCTTCTGATTCAAGTCCTGTTCCAATCGTCTGCCCTGTACTGCGGTCCTGCATAATAAAAGAATCATCAATAAAATATATACCACAATGGAGGGCACGAGTCAAACGACTAACAGATGCAAGATTAAAAGGACAACCAGGGACATAGAGAACGGAATCTAGAGTGACGGAAGGTAGGGGATTTGCTTGTCCAACTCCTTTTGCTTTAGTTTGAGACCCATTGGCTAAAGTAACAGAGGGAAGAGACTGTGAATACGCAATATTTGACAAAAGTGATTTATTACCAGAGATATGATCAGAAGCGGCCGAGTCCATAACCCATTGTTCAGGAGGACTAGACTGGGAAACACAAGCAAAAGAATTACCAGCAACAGAAGTATTAGTCTGAGCGATAGAAGCTACTTGTGGAGATGTCTGCTTACTTGCTTGATACCGAAGGAACTCATTATACTCCCCTTCAGATAAAGAAAATCCCTGGTTACCTGTGGTCTCAGTCTGAGCAACATAAGCATTTTTGGGTGGGCGGCCATGTAGAGAATAGCATACATCACGAGTGTGTCCAAGTTTATTACAATAAGAGCACTTGGGTCTAGATCTTCCAAAACGACCTCCTCCTCGTCTATTCTCCATAGTATGAGATGCCCGATTGTCCACTGATTGGGATACGAGGACAGATGAGTCAAGTGTCTGTGATGAGCTCACTGGGTGACTAGGTGCTGCAGCAAGGCGAAGTAATCGAGAGAATAATTCATCAACTGTGGGGACGGTCGGACTAGCCAAAATCTGGTCACGTACTGAATCAAGGTCATTAGGGAGTCCAGCGAGTGTAAGAACTAGAAACATCTTCTGTCGTTGCTCTTGTTGCTTTTCAATACTAGCAGAAACTGGCATCAATGTCTCAAATTCTTCCATGACTGCCTGAACTTGTCCCAAGTAAGTAGACATATCCAATTCCTGTTTCTTCAAGCTTGTCATTCGCGATATTACATCATAGAAACGAGATATGTCATTAGTGTATAGATTACGAGCCTTTTCCCAAACTAAATAACATGTCTGGAATGGACGGAACAAGGGCATCAATTTGGAATCAATAGATCGCCACAGGATACTACATAACTGAGCATCGACCTTCTCCCACTGCATTTTGGTCTTTTCATCACCTTCGCTAGCCTTTTTTGTTAAATGATCTTGAACTCCTTGACCTTTACACCACAACTCGACCGATGAAGCCCAAGCTAAGTAGTTTGAACCTCCGATTAAAGGTTCTGAGGTAATCATAACACCGGAACTGCCAGAACCCGGGTTTCTAGACCCGAAAGCATCGACTCCCAAAGACATGGTTGGATTATCACCAAATAACAACAAGAATCAACTGAAAATTCTCTGAAACAGATGAAGAAAACACTGTGTTTGCCGGAAAAGTACTGTAGCTGCCGGAAAAAACTCAAAGTGGTCGGAATTAAAAAATAAAAATATGGACAGGCTCGGAATTACTGGGCGATCCAACTGTCCTGAAGGAGCGAAGCCAAAAACTGACCGGAAGTGGTCTCACGCGCCGGCGCGTGGGTTCACGCGCGTGAACTCTGGTGGCGCGTGGGGGCGCGTGTGCAACTGTTTGCCGGAGATTTTTCTGGGGTTTGGTCGCCGGACAGTGGCGACTCTTGTGGTAGTGTTGGATTTTGCACAACACTTACAAAAACAAAGCAGACGCAAACAGGCTTGAAAAAGTCGCCGGAAAAAGGGTTCCGGTGACTGATTTCTCTTCCCGGAATTGCTGGAATTTATGCACAGCAATAGATCTCTCACAATTGCTCTGATACCATGTGAGAAAGCACGGGAGAAAATATATTATTGATGTAATTCATATGTTACAATAAGCCCTATATATATACACACACAATATGTCCTACTCCTAATATATATTGGATTAGGGTTATTTATTTACTCCTATTTACATTAGTATTCTAACAATTATGTTTTCCAAAATATTTAGGTTCTAATGCTATTAATCTATTTTCAAAAAGCGAGAAACGAGATATCTCCTTATCGGACGTCTCTCATAAAAATAGAAATTCAAATGATACAAGTCATTAAATGGACACTGTCCACTATATCGAACAAAACACTAAAAATTAAATGACATAATGAATCGATGATTTGTTTTACATCACAAGGCACATATCGAACTCGGTTTAGTAAGATGTCGTCCGGATTTCAGAATTAATTCAAATGTTCTATTTATCTCAGTTGGGAATGGAATCCTAGCTATTAGCTTAATTTTGTAATTTTCAACTTCAATGTGCAATGCAAAAAAAATATGACTATAAAATCAATTTTGTCTAAAACAACCCAGAAAGGAGCTGATCCATAACAATGCTAACTGGACCATGCTCATTCTTTCATACTGTTTTTTTGCAGTACAATTGAAATTGTAAACAGAGAAATACTACCAAATAAGAAAGGAGAAACAAAAAATTGTTGGAGAAAAAATAACAGTGTTAACATACAAATGGACGGGAAAAAACAAATATAAAAATCGGAACATGAAACCATGTTTAACAGATTATAGATGGATAGACATAAACACAATAGCGACTGATGCGAGTAAAAAACAACGTTGAAAACTGAAATACCAGCGTATATTGTGAAACTAAACACATATGAATAACAACAAAAAATCTGAATGTGAAAGGATTAGAGTATTTTTGGCCCAAAAAAACTACTGTATACATAAACATTACTTATACGTGATGGTGAAAACACAAACACATAAACAACAAGAAAGATCTGAATTTGACCCATTTACACATTACAAATATAGAGCCATAATTTTAAATTTAGAGCACAAACATGTTTGCTTTTAAAAATAGAGTAAATATAAGAAAAGAGGAACAAAACATTATCGATAAAACAAAAAAGCACGTTACTCTTATCTTGGAAAAACATATACGATACACTCTTCTCTTGAAAAAACAGAGAGTAATTTGTTTAGTCAAAAACAAGAAATAAGTTTCACAAAAAACTTCCAATTAAGCAAGCCATGGTATATAAAAGGGATTAGAGCGAAAAATTGAGAATCAACAATGGATCAGATTGAAATAAGAAATTAAACAATAGACCTCACCGTAGAATCAGACAGTAAACAGATGGGAACATTTTTTGTATTTCGTGTCATCAAAGTGAACACCAACATCCATATACACATCACAACCATATTCATCTAAACTAAAATTAACATAAAAGAGTACAATTTCAAACCTTACCTTGATGACGAGCACTTTCTCTATTACGATGATATTGACCTTTGAACACCATCTGTTTCACTGAATTTTACTTTGCAGTTGCACGAGATGTAGCAATTGTAGGTTTTAAGAAATAAGAGTTCAAACAGAGGTTTACTTCGCTGTTGTAGAAGAACTGTTAGGGTTTTTTCCTTTATTTTGGGAGGGGGGAGGGGGTTGGCGGAGGTGTGGGGAAAAAAGAGGGAGGGAAAAGTTAGCGCCACTTTATATTTAACGACAGGCCATCTTTAATATTGGGCTAAAAATCAGTTTCAACGATTGAAAAAATATTTGGTTGCTATAAATACACCTATAACAACCGGATTTATATGCCTTCGTTAAGAAGTGGTCATTAAAAATCAAATTTCTTGTAGTGAAAGTTTTAGACGCATTATAGTATTTTTTTATGCAATATTTAGAATTATGGTGTGAGATTGAGGAATCTGAAACATCTTCCTCCCTCTCGATTCTTCCTTTGACATGGAACCTCGTCCTTAGCACTTCTTGCAGTTCGCTGCTGCAAAATCTCTTTGTTCTTCGACATAATAAACACGAATTTTTTTCCTGCTAGCTACCCATTAACTGGAGCTAGATACATTTCTATACGTGTGAATGAGATTAAAGGTTGTCTATACATCAATATATATATATATATATATTCTTTATAACAACACTTTACTGTAGCAGCCAAAATATATCGGAATAAACGAAGTTGTTATAGAGAGATTTAACTGTATTAGTAATTTCGCGTTTAATACCAAAAACAAAAAAAACATTGCATCAGTTATACAGAGTTATAAACCCAAAATGAATATTGTAATCCTTCCGTTCACTTTTAGTTGTCTACTTTAAACTTTTTACGCCCTTTAAGAAATAATAAATAAAATATATATTTTATAATTTTGTCCATAATAATAATAGCATTTCCAAAAGTCTTGGGGATTGAGTAGTTAATGATAAGGTTAAAACAAGAAAAAAGTTATTTAGTATAATGGACAAGTAAAAATGAAAATATATTTTTATAATAGTAAACAAGTAAAAGTGAACGATGGGAGTGCATTGCATGTGTATTCCATGCCAATCGTTGCATAACTTGTAGCCATAAATCTGTCCATACACTAAAGCTAAAATCATTTGGATCTAAAATGGACACTCTTAATTTCAATATTGTAAATGACCATGAAGGGTAAAGTTCTAAGAGCCTACCAATTGTCCTAATTTTGATAGATGCTCAAACCAATGATGTTAGGAAAGTACTGCTTAAGTGTTGTGGATTTGAAAGAGTTCCTGGTGTTAACGTACGTCAAGAAGCCAGAGTCACCGGTACCCCTTACCTGGTGAGAATGATGACAAAGGATAGCATGACGAAGATAGCTACGTAGAAATAACTAAGGCAACCAAGATATCATTTGATAAGTCCTTCACATACATAAATAATACCAAAGAAAAGATAAAAACGAAATAAACCAACGGGGTTTGGCCTTAACTCACCTAGATGAAACTCCCAAATTGTGTGAAGAAATTAAAAAACCTTTCAACACCATGAATTTTGCTTTGTTCGAAATACTTATTTTACTTTGGAGCACATCAAATAATCAGGTTACGATGATAAAATCTTGACCAATGAAAGGGAGAATTTTAAAACGTCATCGCAAATTAATAAGAATGAATAAAGTACTCCCACAAAAAAGACTATAAATTAAACCACCAATTTATCTAAGCAACCCTTGGCTTTTCGTTTCCATTCTTCCCCAACGTACGTAACCTCCGGCCCATCGTGTTTGTCTTGAAGATGAGCTAGTAATTGCCATGTTAATATTCCATGATCTCTACTTGTGAAATACCTTATAAGTGG
>MU686659.1:0-17147 GCA_026770625.1 Nicotiana glauca
TAAGATGGCCAATTTTGACCGGAAACGGCGATTGTGAAAGGATTTTGACCGCGCTCTGGTTTCTGAGCTACCTACATATCCCTGGTTTTTAGGAATCAGGCCATATGTAATTCAGGAACCATTGCCGGAATATGCCAATGGAAATTCGAAAAGACGGACGCGATGGTTAGATCTGAGAGGGTGCTTGGAATCGGACAGGCTGTGGAGAACTGGAGCGGGGTCGCTCCTGCTGAGACGGCCGTGAGCCAGCCGGAGTACCTACAAATGGGTAATGTGAGTATATATTGCGTAATTTAAACGTGATGCAAGTTCCCGTTGGACCATGAATGTTGTCTTCGGACGGTTGGGATGACGTCCTCAGACTATGATGTCCTGGGCCATGAAGCGCATAAAAGTAAGGGTTCGCAGGCCATGAAATGATGTTCTCGGGCTATGCAGATGGTGACTCTGAACTATGACGCCTTTGAAAGTATTTTGAGTATAAAAATATATAGGGAAAAATTGGGTATCAACAAACATATAGGGAAGTCAACTGTTGTTTACTTCTTCACATATAAGTATATTATTTTGCCATCATCAAAAGGGGGAGATTGTTAGATCATGTTTTAATGATGCAATTAATATACATGTGTCACACCTCCTTTTTCATTGCACCCGCAAGGGCATAAAAGAGTTTCTTCACTTAAAGGACAATCAGAACGGAATTTATTATTAAGATTCAGAGTCGCCACTTGGGAGATTAATGGTGTCCCAAGTCACCGGTTGAATATCGAACCGAGGAAAATATGACTCTCTTAACAGTCCGTGAACCAAAAATCCGAGTAAGGAATTCTGTTAACCCTGGAGAAGGTGTTAGGCATTCCCGGGTTCTATGGTTCTAGCACGGTCGCTAAACTATTATATTTGGAATATTTATCTGATTTCACAACACATTTTAGCTTATGTGATTTTTAACCATACACCGCTTTTTTTATTATTTTAACGAGAATTGCAACATCGTGAAAACGCGTCTCGAACGACGTCACATAAATTCACCCGTGGTTGTTGACACATTTCGACTTTGTTAGGATTTAGATTTGAGTCACATAAATGCGCACTCGAGTTTAGGAAGGTAATGTTATTAAAATACGCGCTTAAAAAGACTAACGCGTTATTATCTTTGGGGAGGACCGTGAAATTTGCTAAATGACCCATCCCGAGTTCTAAGTATTTTAACATGAATATTTAAAGAAGGCCACGCAAGTTATGCGTTTTATTTGGTGAGGCTCGTCTCATTTTATTAAAAGGCCGGCCTAAAGCAAACTACAATTTTCTATTTTATTAGTCTCTAATAATAAAGAAAAAGTCCTATTTAATTAATATTGATTACGAATTATTCTCTTTGGATCCATGAACTCCTCAACCGTTTGGGCTTTGAAAACAGCCCCAAGTTTATACAAAGATGAACCAGTCAGAGGTCTGGGCCTGAGTAACCTGAAGCCCAAACTCTTGAAGAATAAGGCTGTTGGGCCTTGGCCTTTTAAACCAGATGGCGCCTTGATTCAATTGAAACAACCAACTACTGAGTTTATGCTAAGTCGTTCCAAATATGCTTCTCAAATCAACTACTGAATATTGACTTCTTTAGTGAAACGAAACAATTAGAAATTATGAAATCAAAGTTGATGCTTGTGTATGACCTACAAACGGTGTTTCCTACCCAAATTCCAATATCACTCGAACTGACAGCTGCAATTTCATATTTATACTTTTCTTTTCTTTCAATCAATGTATTACTATTTTAATTAGCAATTAATGTAAGAGTTAACACTCAGAACAAGTCGAACATAATCCAAACAATCACGTTACAGTCCAGATTAGTTCAGTAGTCCAATAGGCTCATTTTTAATTATGGAAATCAAACATTAGGTGCTAACGTGCGAATTAACATAAGCTATAGCCAATATCCATTACACAGCTAATTTTTTGTCCTAGTTATGTAATCCAAATTATTACAGTCCAGTTTTCAATCAAATTATACAAAAATAAATACAAATCAAAGTAGACCTAAACAAATACAAATCATCTATTAACTATTCTACTAAGACAGTTTGAACACATAAATTTCAGGAGGAAAATGGATGATATATTTCATTGCAGCATTTCAACTTCAAAGTTGTATCAATACAAGGTTCAAATGTGTACCTGGATGTTAAAAATATAAGAAGAATGAGAGGTCAGTAGCAGCAAATTGATGGTCTAAACGGCCCAGAAAATAGAATCAACAGTTCAGAAGTGTTTAAATCAAAACAGGTCTAATAGATCCACTCAAAACAACACCAAATTAACTACACAGACTTGAAGATGAACACAAAATTCCCTCTGAAACCTCCAGCAGACAAAACTCAACTCAAACTAGCTTAATCATACCCAAAATCACTCGAAATTAACCCAAAACACCTCTGAAACTTCACCAACCAAACATTGAGAAAGAGATGTGAATCAAGGGATAGAAATCGAAATTCACCTACAATTCTTCAATGAAACAGTGCATTTTTTGGATTTTTTGAAGATTTTTGTTGGTTTTTTTTTTTTGGTTTTTCTGAAAATTCTACGATCTAAGAGAGGATTTTCAACTCCTACTGATTTTGAAATTCAAATTTAGGCTAAGATCTGCAAGGAGGTTTTTTTTGGGGGGGAATTTTTTTGGCTGAAAAACCCTGCAAATGAAGGTAAGGGCATGCCTTTTTATAGGCAAAGATGAGGGGGAATTTTCAGATTTCATTTACCTCCTTTATTCCTGTTTTAACTTTCTGTTTTTATTCAAATAGCCCTTAAAGTTGTGGCTTGTCTCTCAAGTTTTTACCCTAAACTCCTTAAATTCTACCTAAAGCCCTATTGTAGAAGATACTAGATGGTTCTAGTCTCAACTACAATATTTTTCTATTTAGGAATACCTCAATTGCCCTTGAATACCCCTAAAATTACCTAACTGAATCAATCACAACTATCTTATTAATTAAACCATGGTCAATTGACCAAACCAAATCAGCTATAACCAAACAACTTAATTCATTGAGTTTCACTACTTGCACCAAGAATTACTAATCAGAGCAAAACTATAAACTAAATCACAAGAACATGATTAATAAAAAAACAAAACTAATTGAACACTGACTTGAATAAAATGAGAATTAGAAAATAAAAATGAAAGTAAAAGAGAAAAATGACTGTGAAAACCTATTAGTTCTGACTAAGGCCAATATTAAAACAGGGTTAAACAAGAATCAAACTAAACCAAATGGGACAATTACAGGGATAAAATATCAATACCTAGTGAATCCTAATCTAATAAGACCATACTAATAATTAGACTGAAATTAAAAACAAACTAACTAAAGTCTAAGCAGACAAAAAAAAATCAATCACAGAATTAGAACAAAATTGACAGCAACTAAAACACACATTAGACTGGAAAATAACAAGTATGAGAATAACAGCTAAAGAAGAGAGTTAAACAAAGAAAAAGAAAACTCACGACTCACTGACACGATTTCAAAAATTCGGCTAACTCTGAAAGTTCAACTCCAGCCACCTCCGGTGAGAGTGGAGCACTACTGACGCTGAATTCCTCATGAAGGAAGCAAGATGGCCGTGTGGTGTCAAATTGGCGGTGTTTGGAGGGCTTAGGGTTTTGTCGGAAAACTCAAATCAATATTCGAGCAGTTCTAGCTATATTTGAGGGACGGGGCTTGGGGGGTTTGATAGGGAAGGTCATGGCGGTTCTACGGTGTTATTTTGGGCTGGATTGGGTTACTTTGGGTCTTGGCCGGAGAATCTTTGATCCGATATTCGACATGTTTGAATGGGATTTGAAGGAAATCAGTCATGGATTTAGGAAGAGGGGGAGGAGAGGAACAAGGGGTGTTAATTTGGGGTGGTTTGGAGATGGGCTGCCGATGTGGGCAATTTTCGGCGGCGGCGTTACAGGGTCCGATATTTTGTGTATGTAGACGATGATACGGGGGGGNATTTAAACTAATGAAACGGGGTTGTTTTGTAACGGGGCAGACTGGGTGGGACGTTTGGACGGGGTCATTTTTTGGGTTGGGTTGGAAGTGTATTTGCTTTGGGCTAAACTAACAGCCCAAATCCAGGTCTTTAAGACCAGTCCACTTATTAAGACCACTTTTTAATTGTTTTCTTCTTTTCTCTTTTTTTTTTTATTTTTCTTTATTTATTTTATTAAAATGCAAAATTACAATAAAGACATAATATATTTCCAAAATTAAGTTAATTAATTCTTAAAAATTGATTAAGTCCTATTTAAAAGTAAGCTCATGACAAATTCACCAATTAATAATTAAAATGCAAAAATGGAGTATTTTTATTATTTTCTTTATATTTTATTTTAAACGCTATTTAACTACTAATTAATCCTAAAACATAAAATTAAATCCTAAATGCTAATGTCAAATGTATTTTTATATTTTTCATATGAATTAAATGCACAAATAAGATGCAAACAATTAGCAGAAACTAACACAAAAATTCACAAAATTGTAAAATAATGAAAGAAATAATTTTGTTTGAATTTTTGGGAATAATTCATGTAGGGCAAAAATCACGTGCTCACAACATGTGCAGGAGTTCAAAGAAGCAAAGAAGAACTGCTGGAATGGCCTGTGTCGAATAAGGAAAGAACTCAATCACAAAGGAAGCTACCAGAATAACTCGTGATGTACAAGGAAAGCTATAAAATTACATCAGCAAATCAGGATTAGCTCCATAAAATTGGAAAATCAAATTAGCTATATCAGTAAATAATGGAGCGGGAATAATCTAGGCACGAGGAGATCAATGATTAGCAAAATCACGGAACAATAAAATATGCTAGAAGATCTGGGTAGTGACCATGTTTGGAAGGTCCAACAATCAAGGAGAAATTTCGTTAAATCAATTGTCTGCCGAAGGAAAAGATATCAAGAGAAGCAACGACTCATTCCTTATTCTTGGAAAGAATCAATTCTTTCCAAGGATCAAAACCCTTGGGTTGACAAGCCTTCACCGTTCATCATAATATATATTCTCCTTGTAAAACCCTCCTTGCATATACTTTGATCAAACCAAATAACTCTCTTTATTCTACTGCAAACAAGCATAGTAGCTTACATTAATCTGATGTGTGACACGTCAGGAATAGAAAGAGGGTACAAAACTGGTGAGGCATTGTATCAAACGAGTGATAGAGAACTTGAGCGATATACATCACATCTGTACTCGAAAGAAAACTCATTTGCTTGAAGAGAACTCCCTTGCAACCCAAGGGGACTGGATTAGGATTCACATTGAATCCGAACTAGTATAAAAATCCTAGTATCTTTAATTTTTGCATTTACTTTCTGCACATTACTTCCAGTTATTATATCTGCAATATTACCATATTCAGTCAACTACTATAGTTATAAGTCAACTTATAAGCGATTAATTTTAATAATTTACAATTCACCCCCCCTCCTTGTACTTTCACCCATAAATTCCATCACAACTTGGGAGGAGTTAGTCAAGCAATTCCACAACAAGTTCAACCCACCCAACAAGACTGCTCAACAAATTGATGGAATTTTGAGCTTTAAACAGAGACCAATGGAGACACTGCATGAAACATGGGAACGCTTCGAGGGGATGCTGGTTATATGTCCGCACCATGGTATTCCAGATCTGTTGTTGGGGCTGAGGTTTTACATGGGGTTGTCAGATAGTGTAAAGAACATAGTTGATGTTTCAGCTGGTGGAGCATTTTTGAGCAAAACTTGGAGAGACAGCCATAATCTGTTTAACAAGATGGCACAGAATTCGGGATGGATAACCAGGAATGCACGTATCACCCTAGTTGTTCACTTAGTGCCCTTAGATGCATCCAACTCTATGGATGAAAATATGGCCACCTTATTAACACAGATGAGTATACTCACCAAAAAGGTGAAAGAGTCAGGGTAGAAGCAACAAGTACACATAGTAGATACTACCAATGGGGGCTTGTGCACATATTGCATTAGTCAGCCAATTGGTAACCAGTGGAATGCAGAACATGATCATCATCACTAACATGAAGACATGAATTATGTGTCTAATTATGGAGGCCAGAGACAGGGTGGTCAAAATTGGGGTCAGCAGCAACAGCCATACAGGCCAGTCCAGTGATAATAGGTGAATTGAACTATGATTAAGCCCCAAAAGAACCACTTTCTTGTACAGTTTTTATTGTAAAAGTGATAGCAAAATGCTCTTATTAGTGTTTTTCATATTTTTCAGGTTACATACATTAGAAGAAGGCTATGGAGTGTTTTTGTATCATTTATGGAAGAAAAAGAAGCCAATCGCATCAAAGTCGCCAAGTGAACCAATTGAAATACACAAACGAGGCCTGAAGGTGAACTGCCGCGGTCCCGGCGTGGGTGCGGTAGGACCGCGATGAGCTGTCAGAGGAGATTCAGAGAGGCCTTTTGGCCGTGGTCCTAGCGTGGGCGCGGTAGGACCGCGACAGACGACGGAAACTTAAGGGACTGACGTGCAAATTCCAGAATCTTAGCCCAAAACCCTATTTAAATATTAGAACTCGCCCAAAGGAGGCATGTAACATTATTAGAGAGTACTTTGGCAAGAAAAGTAATTGTGAGAGATCACCCAAAACATCTTTATTTCTTTTCTTATTTATTTTCTTGAAATTTATGGTTATGAATCCTTTAGTATTTGATTTACCCATTATCATGAGTAGCTAAAAACCTTAATCTAAGGTTTTGGTGGAACCCGTTGGGAATTACTTGATTGTTTTATCAATATAATTAGATTTGGTTGTTAATCTCTAGTTGTTCATCTATGTTTTGATTGTGGAATAGTTGAAAGGGCCCTCAATTATCCATTCCTAATTATTGTGTATATTCTTGAGAGAGAGTGCATATTTAGGTGATTGTATGAACAACATCACTCCCGGAGTATAGATGAGAGTCATAACCGAGGGTTTAGGGGTTGGATTAGAGATAACGAAACCCCGGGTGCAATATAAGTGAACCGTATTGTGAAATTAGCTAGCGTAGCTTGAGAAAGTGCGTCTAGTAGATTATTATAATTACTTGAGAAAGAATTATGATAGATGGAGAGTTCATGAATGTTATCGATAGTTAAATCATAATTGTAAGACATATACAACCGAGGAAAGTACCAACGGGGGAAACCATTGCCTTAGACCTTCTTTATATTGTTTACTCATCAATTTTAGTTAATATTTAGTTATTCTTTACTTTCAGTATTAGTTGCTAGGAAATCAACAATTGTGAATCAGAAAGTTTGGGAAAACAGGTTGTGTGAATTGAGTAAATCTAACAGTGGTAATTGGTAGGTTAATTCTTTGAGGTTCGACTCTGGGCAATAATACTCAGATTATATTTGCAACGCCCGCATAGTCTTTTTTTGTGAGACTCAGTTGAGCGTGATCAAATTCTGGCGCCGTTGTCGGGGAATTAACGGTGTTATCAATTACAATTGAAAGAAATACAAAGATTCCAAGTGTAATCTGTTTTCTCTTTACCAATCTTTACATTGAAATTTTAACGGTTGAAATCTTGTGGAAAGAAGGTGTATGCCTAGAAATTCTTCGAGGACTGGAGAACTAATAGAAGAACTATCAGACCCCGAGAAAATATTCAGGGCATTGAACCGTGCCAACAAAGGACTTCAACAAACTCAACCAACGAACCAACCGGAATTTGATATGGGTAACGTGAACAATGCCAATGGAAAAACAAGAATGAGCAAGTTGACCTGGAAGTCAGGGGAGTGGCACATCTTGTGCCAGAGGCTGCACTTGATGACTGGGCATAGCCCACAGATGACAATCTGGCCACTGCCATAGCTGTGCCTGCAATTCAAGCGGAGACATTCCAAATCACCAACAACATGCTGCATCTACTGTAGAATAAGGGATTGTTCTCCGGGTCAAGCATTGAAGACCCACAACAACATTTGAAAAATTTTCTGTCAATTTGCATGACCTAAAGGCAGCCTAATGTTGACTCCTGAAGCTATCAAGTTGCTCATATTCCAATTCTCAGTAACCGGGGCAACTCAGACTTGGTTAAATTCACTCTCGATCAACTCTATCACCACTTGGGAGGAATTAGTCAAGCAGTTCTTGAACAAGTTCTACCCACCTAACAAGACTGCACAGCAAATTGATGATATATTATAGTACATGCAGCATGCCACTGAGTCATTGCAGGAAACTTGGGAGAGATTTAAAGGGATGCTTGTGAAATGTCCTCATCATGGCATTCCGGATCAGATGCTTGGCCAGAGATTCTACATGGGTCTAACTGACAACTTGAAGGCTAATGTGGATGATTCAGCTGGAGGTGCGTTCTTAAGCAAAACATTTACCGAGTGCAAAATTCTCTTAGACAAGATGTCACAAAATGCGGGGTGGATGACTAGAGGTGCAACACTGGCACCCATAATACATTATGTTCCATTGGATCCCAATAATTCGCGGGAAGAAAACATGGCCATACTCCTAACCCAGACGAGCTTACTGACAAAGAAGATTGATGAGATGGGTACAAAACAGGTGCAAATTGTTGATACAACAAATGGAGGATTATGTACACCATGTATTAATCAGTCCTAAGTTTGTTCGTGGAGCAGAGAAGGTGAAAACCAAGGGGTCCGGGAAGATATGAACTATGTCAACAATTATGGGGGCCAGAGACAAGGAGCACAACAGTAGAGACCGCCACAGAATTAGTAGTACAAGCCTAATCTGCAGCAGCCTGGGGGTATGCACCCTGAAAATCAATTAGTGCCCGTGCCTTATCAGAAACAACAGGATTATCCATAGCAGAATCAACAACAATTGGTTTATCAACCACCCCCTCAGCAGCAAGACAACAACATGGTGGAAATTAGAGGTATGATTTAACAACTTATTGGGACAAATAACAAAGTGTAGGAAAAATTGGCAGTCCATGATTCAGCCATCAAAAATATTAAAACACAGCTGGGTCAGCTGTCCATGGCATTCAATAACTACCCTCCGGGAACTTAACCTGTAGACACAAATATTAATCCCAAGGAGCAAAATCCGAATCAGCTGATGGAAGTCAGTTTAAGGAATGGTAGAGATTTAGATCGAGAGCAGGAAATTGCACAGGCCAGCAAGAATACTACACCAGCTATTCTGGTGCAGCTATTCTGGTGCCATTAGAGGAAGAACATCTAGCGGAACTCACTGAAGTAGTGGTTGAGCAGAGTCAGGAGGGTAAATGCAAAGAAAAGGAGATCGAGAAAGTTGCAGAACAGGTGGCACCTCTTGTGCCAGACACTCCTAGCAGAGAAAAACCAGCAAGTAGTGCCAAAGGGTGATCCCTGCACCCTTCCCTCAGAGACTGGTCAAGTAAAAGAAGGCAGACCAATACAAAAAGTTTATGGAGATACTGCGTCAAATCCAATTGAATATTCCATTGATGGATGCCTTGAGGGAGATGCCCGGTTATGCCAAGATGATAAAAGATTTAATGTCAAGGAAGTTTGATTTTCAGGATCTATCCACCGTAACTTTGACACAAACCTGCAGCGCAGTGGTGGCAAAACCGATAGCACAGAAGATGTCCGATCCAGGTAGTTTTACTATTCCATGCACCATTGGGAGTTATTCCTTTATAAAGGCATTATGTGATTTAGGAGCTAGCATAAATTTGATGCCATTGGCAATATACACCAAATTGGGCATCGGCAGGGCCAGACCAACTTCTATGCTACTCTAACTGGCTGATCGCACTGTGAAAAGACCTATTGGTATTCTTGATGATGTGCTGGTGCAAATGGGGAAGTTCGTGTTCCCTGCAGACTTTGTGATTCTGGACTGTCAGGTGGATGAGGAGATACCCCTTATTTTGGGGAGACCATTTTTAGCCACTGGGAGAGCACTGATAGATTGTGAATCTAGGGAGCTTAAAATGATATTGAATAATGAAGAAGTCATATTCAACGTTCAACAATCAATGAGAAGACCCAGCGAATATGCAAATTGCTCTCTAGTGGAAGCAGTTGATGTAATTCTGCAAGAGGATAATAGGGCCCTGACTGTGGGGGACCCATTGGAGGCATGCTTGACAAACTTAGACGAAATGGATGGAGAGGGGTTAGCTGAATGGGTAATGGCATTGGAAGGCCGAGGATTTTGGTCAAGGGAACCTCAGTCGAGTCCCTGGAGCTGGAAAAAAGGGTCACTCCTATAGCCAAGCCATCAATAGAGGAACCACCCAAGTTGGAGCTGAAACCACTCCCAGATCATCTCAGGTATGCATTTTTAGGCCCTAATTCGACTTTACCTGTTATTATATCATCTTGTTTGCTAGATGTGAAGGTAGAGCAGCTTCTGCAGGTACTGAAAGATAACAAGACGGCCATTGGTTGGACCATGGCAGATATAAAGGGTATCATCCCAGCTTTCTGCATGCATAAGATTCTCCTTGAAGAAGGGCACAGACCTTCCAGGGAACACCAACGAAGGTTGAACCCTAACATGAAAGAAGTTGTAAAGAAAGAGGTGATCAAATGGTTAGATACGTGAATTATTTTCCCCATCTCTGATAGTAATTGGGTCAGCCCTGTCCACTGTGTTCCAAAAAAGAGAGGTATGACTGTTGTGAAAAACGACAACAATGAGTTGATCTCAACTCGTACAGTCACAAGGTGGCGAATCTGCATGGATTACCGAAAATTAAACACCGCCACCCGCAAGGACCACTTTCCCTTACCCTTCATTGATCAAATGTTGGACAGGCTGGCTGGTATATCACACTTTTGTTTCCTAGATAGATATTTGGGGTACAATCAGATTTCAATAGCCCCCGAAGATAGAGAGAAAACATCTTTCACTTGTCCGTATGGCATCTTTGCCTTTCGGAGAATGCCCTTTGGGCTTTGTAATGCACCTGCAACTTTTCAACGGTGCATGCTAGCCATCTTTACTGATATGGTGGAGGACATTATGGAGGTCTTTATGGATGATTTCTCCGTGGTAGGAGATTCATTCGAAGACTGTCTTCACAACTTAAGTAGAGTGCTCAAAAGATGTGTGGAGACAAACCTGGTACTAAACTGGGAGAAATGCCATTTCATGGTACAAGAGGGATAGTCTTGGGACATCGAGTGTCCAGAAAAGTTATTGAGGTCGACCATGCTAAGGTTGACGTGATTGAGAAGTTATCACCACCCACTTCAGTAAAGGTAGTGAGAAGTTTCCTTGGTCACGCCGGGTTCTACCGGCGTTTCATAAAAGACTTTTCCAAAATTGCTAACCCATTATGCAAACTCCTTGAAAAGGATCACCCCTTTGTGTTTTCTAATGATTGCAGGTTGGCATTTGAGGAACTAAAGAATAAGTTGACCACTGCACCCATCATTGTTGCGCCCGACTGGGAGCAACCATTTGAGCTCATGTGTGATGCTAGCGACTATGCTATAGGAGCAGTCTTAGTGCAGAGAAAAGACAAGCCGATGCACCTAATTTACTATGCAAGCAGGTCGCTAAGTGGTGCACAGCTCAATTACACAATGACGGAGAAGGAGATGTTGGCAGTCGTGTTTGCTTTTGACAAGTTCCGATCATATCTGATTGGTTCCAAGGTAATTGTATATACTGACCATTCAGCTCTCAGGTACCTCATTGAGAAAAAAGAGTCTAAGTCGCGCCTGATTCGTTGGGTGCTGTTGTTGCAAGAATTCGACCTTGAAATCCGTGACCGTAAGGGCACAGAAAATCAAGTAGCTGATCATCTATCACAAATTGAAGGAGCTAAAAAATCAGTAGAGATTGAAGAAATTCTGGAAACCTTTCCAGACGAGCAGCTGCTCGCAGCCAGTCTTGAGGATGCTCTATGGTATGTAGATTTTGCAAACTACCTGGCTTGTGGTATTGTTCCTGATAACCTTTCTTCTGTCCAAAAGAAAAAGTTTTTCCGTGATAGCCATATGTATTATTGGGATGAAACTCATCTGTTTCATATTTGCGTTGATAACATTATCTGGAGGTGCGTTCCCGAGATAGATCAATCTTCAATTTTGCAGGCATGTCACGCTTCAGCATATGGAGGACATTTTGGAGGGGTCAAAACAGCTGCGAAGGTGCTGGAGGATGGATTCTTCTGGCCAACTCTATTTAAAGATGCATACCTCTGGGTAAAGGGATGCAATGAATTCCAAAGGACGGGAAACATTTTCCGTCGCCATGAGATGCCAATGAAACCAATTCAAGAACTAGAGGTGTTTGACGTGTGGGGGATAGACTTCATGGGTCCCTTTGTCAGCTCATTCGGTAATAAGTACATGCTTGTGGTGGTGGATTATGTGTCTAAATGGGTGGAAGTTGTAGCCTTGCCCACCAATGATGCACGAGTGGTGGTCGGATTCCTGAAGAAGCACATATTCACCCGGTTTGGGATACCAAGGGTGATCATCAGTGATGAAGGCACTCACTTTTGCAATAGAGCCTTTGAGAAATTGCTGGCTAAATATGATGTGCACCACAAAGTGGCTACGCCCTACCTTCCGCAGTCTAGTGGGCAAGTTGAAGTGTCCAACAGGGAGATTAAGAGTGTATTAACGAAAACTACCCCAACAGATTGGGCAAAGAAGCTGGACGACGCACTCTGGGCCTACAGAATTGCATTCAAAATGCCAATAGGTATGTCACCATACAAGTTGGTGTTTGGAAAGGCCTGTCATCTACCTGTAGAGTTAGAACACCGTGCTTGGTGGGCATTAAAACAATTAAACATGGATCCCGAAGTAGCCGGACAAAATTAACTAACAGAGCTGCACGAGCTAGAGGAATTTCGGTATCAAGCCTTTGAGAGCACGAGGCTTTACAAGGAACGGATGAAGAAAATGCATGATAAGCACATCGTGGACAGAGACTTCAAATTCGGTGATATGGTGTTATTGTACAACTCAAGGTTGAGATTGTTTCCGGGTAAGTTGAAATCCTGATGGTCAGGGCCATTCAGAGTGGTGTAAATGTTTGCTAGTGGAGATGTGGAGATTGAATCAAAAGACGAGACGAACAAATTCTCCGTCAATGGACACAGGTTGAAACACTACCTTGGATTAGCTGACGAAAAAAGGGATACAGTGGTGTCACATTTCAAAGAACCCCAATACGAAAACGAGGAGTAGGAACTCCACTATTTGCATCGTGCATCGACGTTAAATCAGGCGCTGCGTGGGAGGAAACCCACCAATTATTGTAAGTGTAATGTATAACTGTATATATATAAACAAAAAAAAGTACCAGAAAAATGCCTCCATCGCGGTCCAAGCGTGACCGAGGTGAGACCGCGGTGGAATAGGCTCTCTGAAGTTTTCCCACCGTGGTCCAAGTGTGGCCGCGGTGAGACCGCGGTGAAAGAGGCTCTCTAAAGTTTTCCCACTGCAGTCCAAGCGTGACCGCGGTAGGACCGCGGTGAAACAGGCTCTCTGAACCTGGCCCACCGCGGTCCCAGCGTGACCGCTGTAGGACCGCGGTGGTACATAAATGGGCCAGTCAGGTAAGTTACTGAATTTTTTTTTTATTTTTTTTTCATTTATTCTAATTCCCCCCCCCCCCNCATATTCTCTCCACAATTTCCCTCTATTCTTCTTCCTCCCAAAACCCTAACCCCCATTCTTTACCAAAATTCTCCTTCTTCAACTCTCTCATCTCATATACAAGGTAAGATTTCTTCTATTCTCTTCTCTTCAAATAGTTAGTGTAAATTAGTTTCTTAACCCTAGATTTTGTTGTAATATATAAATTGTATCTTTTTCTTTGTTTTCTCTTTTTATTTGATTATTTTAGCCACGGTGGATGCTTAGATGTTGGGTTTCATGATGATTAACTTGTGGGGAGGGTTTTGTAATGTTTTTGAGACCTAACTATAATTTTTAAGGCAAAGCGTGGTGGTTGGGCCTATATGGCCGAAAATTTAGGATTTGTTATAATTTTTGGAGCACTTTGTGCTCATTGTAATTGATTGTGGTGGTTGTGGTTGAAATATTTCACTGATAAAAGGTTGGGTATGGTACTGTAGGAGAGGTTGACATGTTGATGGGGGTGTGAATTAATCGTAGTATGGATTGGCTAATTGGGGCCACTTAGAAATTGGGTGTTTTGGCATTGTTGGCCAATGATAATTGTTTAGTGCCAGCGGGTGGTGAAGTCTGAGTAACTATTCGCATGGCCCAGTTTAGGATGTTTGATAGTTTCCCTAGCTTGTTGCAGGTATTATGGCGCGAAAGAGGCAAAGAGGCTCGGCTAGTACTTCCCAGGGGCCCAAGTATGATGAAACTAGGTTCCAGTCTCCGGGCGTGGAGGATGCATTCCATGCAAAAGCCACAAAGACCTTCGTCCAGGAGATTGCTGTGGATAGGGCTGCCCTCCGCATGAAAAGCCCAGCCATGTATGAAGAGATACAGCGGAGGGAAATGGAATTTTTGTTTGAGGAGCCCGAAACAATGAATTCGATGCTAGTTCGGGAATTCTATGCAAATTGCACGGAGCATTTTAGCCGGGAGGTAATTGTGCATGGCAAGGTGGTAGATGCTTCCATTCCTAAGATTCGACAGGTTTTGCAGTTGCCCCAATTCAGAGGTGATGTTGATCATTACCACGACGCTCATGGGGTTAATTGGGATACCTTGATTGAAGCAGTCTGCCAGAATGGCCAACCAACTTGGATACAGGAGAACATCACCCTCCACTCCAAGTCCTTCACTCACGAGGTCAAGTGCTGTTTAATATCATTTGCAATCGCTTCCTACCTACAATCAACTCCACCGATGTCAACTACCTACAGGCTCTTCTGGTATGGTGCTTTGTCACCAAGCGTCACTTTGATGTGGCGCGGCTCATTGGTGATGAAATGATCCTCCGATCCTCGCTGCAGTCTAAGAGGTTTTATTTCCCCTCATTGGTGACTCGATTGTGTCTGCTCAATGGCATTCCCACTCTGCCTACTGATGGCACATTGCCCGCAAAGATACCCTTCAGAACTTCTAGGATCAACGTGGGCAGAGATGTGCCCACAACTATAGATATTGATGATGAGGAGGATGCCCCAGCACCACTGGCACCCTCCAGGAGGTCATATGACGGAGCCGGATCTTCCCGGCATCCCTACACTAAAGCCGGACTCTCTAGGTCACAATCCACCTGGCCTATGCTACGTTCAGTGTAGGAGGAGCTCGAGGACCTTCGAACCTCGGTGGATGGCCTGCATGTGAGGATGGATGCTATGTCTCAGCGCCATGCCAGGTCTGAGAACCGTATGATGGCTTGGTTCCGTGCATTGGGACGTGCTTGTCATGTGGACCCCAGCACGGTCTCCGACTCCGAGTGATACTCAGGGAAGTCTTCTTACCCTACTGCTCTTCATTTTTGTATGACATGGGGACATGCTATGATTATAAGTGTGGGGTGGGAGACTTGTTGTTGTGATGTGTTGAGTTGTACATATTAAGCATGTTGTAATTTTATAGCTCGAGTGTTGTATCACCCTATATATAGCTGACTTGGCCCAACGACGGACACTTGTCGACGGGTCTCTTGAGGGTCAAAGTCGGTTGTTAAAAAAAAATATAGTGTAAAGGACTCTTCCTGAGGACGGACTACTTGGACAGTACTCTTAAGGGAAGTAGTCCATGTAGATAATTTTTTTTTCTTTTCTCTTTTTAGGTAGTGTAGTAATTCCCCTTGATTTTTCTTTTGACCACGGTTCTTTTCCAAGGGATTTTTCTTGAACCGGGTTAGGTAGATTTTTTTAGGACTCTGAAGACTCTCTTAGATTAGGAGGGGTAAGGGCAGGAATCCACCCTTTTGATGTATACACCTGCTAACAACTAATCAAACTTGAGAGTGCGACGTCTAGCCTCATATGTAGACTCATAATTTGTGCCTTAATTGTGTACACCTTGTCTTGCTTGAATGCTCATGTGAGTGTGTTGACGAACTACTTCGGAATGAGTTACTTGCCAAGTGTGTGTGAGAATTACCTACATTCTGTGCTTGCATGTGATATCTAGAACTTGCCCGGTGTGTTTGCAAAGTGAAATAGTAGCTTTGTTCAGTCTTGGAAGTGATACAGGCATTTTTTGTTGAGCCATATATACCTAATTATTATGAATCTTAGTTAACCCATTTGAGCCTGTAATCCTGTTTCTTTGGCAACCACATTACAAGCCCTACCCAATTGTTTGAATTAACCATCTATTTAAACCTTTTCACCTCTCATGAGCACTTGAATGTTATGAACTTTGTAAAAGTTAAAGTGTGGGGTGGTTGATTTGGCTTTTGAGTGGAACTAATTGAATAAGGAGAAAGGTGAAATGTGTTGAAAAAGGAAGAGCCACTTAAATTGAAAAAGAAAAAGAAAAAAAAATCCTTGATAAATGGTGGCTCTTGATGTAAGTGCTTAAAGAAGTATGAGGTAATGTGAATTGATGTGAAGGTGGCGTTTGGTTTGACATAAGTATATGGTTTAAATGTTAAAATGTATGTATTAAAGTGCTTAGGGAGGTATAGTCACTCTTATATCTAAATGTATCCTACCTGTCCCGTAGCCTACATTACAACCAATTAAAATCCTAATTGATCCAAGATTGAATGAACTCGATTAGTAGAGTATTACACTAAGGGAAAGCTTATGGTGTATCTGTGTGGCATATGAATATTCTTTGCTAAGAGTGAGTGAATTCTTTCTATCTAAAGTTCTTTGTGCTTGATTCTATATGTGTGGAACTTCTCTCAAATTAATAATGTGAGGGCATGTGACTCAGGAAGAAATAGCAAGTTTCACCTATGTTAGAGTAATTAGAAGTGAATCTGTGTGTGGCATGGTATTAGAGTTTGCGTCTGAGGTATGGCAGTTGCATTGCTTAAGTTATTCTTTCATAATGGCAGGCGTGACATAAATTGAGTAATTCATTGAGCGATTAGGCATTGAAGTGTGGTTTAAATTGCTCGAGGATGAGCAAAGCTTTAAGTGTGGGGTGTTGATAATAGGTGAATTGAACTATGATTAAGCCCCAAAAGAACCACTTTCTTGTAGAGTTTTTATTGTAAAAGTGATAGCAAA
>MU686659.1:17503-28427 GCA_026770625.1 Nicotiana glauca
GTGGTTTTGTATCATTTATGGAAGAAAAAGAAGCCAATCGCATCAAAGTCGCCAAGTGAACCAATTGAAATACACAAACGATGCCTGAAAGTGAACTGCCGCGGTCCCAGCGTGGGCGCGGTAGGACAGCGGTGAGCTGTCAGAAGAGATTCAGAGAGGCCTTTTGGCATCGGTCCCAGCGTGGGCGCGGTAGGACCGCGGCAGGCGACGGAAACTTAAGGGACTGAAGTGCATATTCCGGAATTCTTAGCCCAAAAACCCTATTTAAATACTAGAACTCGCCCAAAGGAGGCATGTAACATTATTAGAGAGTACTTTGGCAAGAAAAGTAATTGTGAGAGATCACCCAAAATATCTTTATTTCTTTTCTTCTTTATTTTCTTGAAATTTATGATTATGAGTCTTTTAGTATTTGATTTACCCATTATCATGAGTAGCTAAAAACCTTAATCTAAGGTTTTGGTGGAACCTGTTGGGAATTACTTGGTTGTTTTATCAATATAATTAGATTTGGTTGTTAATCTCTAGTTGTTCATCTATGTTTTGATTGTGGAATAGTTGAAAGGGCCCTCAATTATCCGTTCCTAATTACTGTGTATCTTCTTGAGAGAGAGAGTGCATATTTAGGAGATTGTATGAACAACATCACTCACGGAGTGTAGACGAGAGTCATAACCGAGGGTTTAGGGGTTGGATTAGAGATAACGAAACCCCGGGTGCAATCTAAGTGAACCGTATTGTGAAATTAGCTAGCGTAGCTTGAGAAAGTGCGTATAGTAGATTATTATAATTACTTGAGAAAGAATTATGATAGATGGAGAGTTCATGAATGTTAGAGATAGCTAAATCATAATTATAAGACATATACAACCAAGGAAAGTACCAATGGGGGAAACCATTGCCTTAGACCTTCTTTATATTGTTTACTCATCAAATTTAGTTAATATTTAATTATTCTTTACTTTCAGTATTAGTTGTTAGGAAATCAACAATTGTGAATCAGAAAGTTTGGGAAAACAGGTTGTGTGAATTGAGTAAATCCGACAATGGTAATTGGTAGGTTAATTCTCTGTGGTTCGACTCTGGGCAATAATACTCAGATTATATTTGCAATGCCCGCATAGTCTTTTGTGAGACTCAGTTAAGCGTGATCATCCAACCACAATTCAACAATGAAAATATGGGAGGTATGAGACCCCCTAACAATATGGCACCTTACCAAAGGCTGTAGGGATACAATAATCAAAATCGACAGCAGGGGTATCATCCTCCTCAGCAGTAGCATGGTGGATGACATGAAGATGGGTTTGCTAGAATTAAGGCAATTATGCAGCAGGTTATTGGGTCTAAGGCAAAAATCAGTCAGAGAATATATGCACATGATTCAGCTATCAAGAATATTAAAGTGCAGATGGGCCAAATTTTGATGTCTTTGAACAATCGTCCTCATGAGACATTACCTGCAGACACCCAGATAAATCCAAAAGATCAAGGCCCGAAGCAGATAATGGCAGTGAGTCTACGCAATGGCAGAGATTTGGATGTAGAGCAAGAAAGGGCTCGAGAGACTAGACAAGCTGAGACACTCATACCAGTACCCATTGAGCTGGATGAGTTAACGAACCTTACAGAGGTGACAGTCCAGCCTGCCTAGGAAGAAAATAACATTCAGATTGAAACTGAGAAAGAAGCTGAGACAACCCGGGAACTAGTGGTTGAGATGGCAGCTGATAAAGAGCAATCCCAAATCATTGGGAAGAAGAGACCTCCTGCACCATTCCCTCAGAGGCTGGCTAAATACCAAAAAGAGGTGCAGTACAAGAAATTCTTGGAGATGCTGAAACAAATCCAGGTAAATATTCTATTGATTGATGCTTTGAAAGAGATGCATGGGTATGCAAAAATGATAAAGGACCTAATGTCCCGAAAATCTGGTATCCTGGACGATGTATTGATTCAGGTAGGAAAATTTATATTCCCTGCATATTTTGTGATCTTAGACTGCAAAGTGGATGAGAAAATTCAAATAATTTTGGGAAGGCCGTTCTTGGCCACTAGGAGAGCTCTCATTGAATGTGAGACTGGGGAGCTCAAGATGAGACTGAACGACGAAGAGATAACATTCAATGTGCAGAAATCTATGAGGCGACCAAGTGAATTTGATAATTGCTCTCTGATTGATGCCGTGGATTGTCATTGTAGAAACTGATGATGAGATGCTGACAATTGAAGACCCCTTGGCTGCATGTTTGATGAATTTAGATGAGGTGAATAGAGAAGATTTGGTAGAATGGGTGTTGGTTTTGGAGGGCAGAGGGTTCTGGGACAGAACTCTTGAATTTGAGCCCTTACACTTAGAAAAAAAAGAAACTCCTCCAGCTAAGCCATCCGTTGAAGAACCACCAAAGCTGGAATTGAAGCCATTTCTAGCCCACTTCAGGTATGAGTTCCTTGGTCCCGACTCCACATTACCTGTTATTATCTCATCTAGTTTGTTAGATGTGCAGGCACAATAACTCTTGCAGGTACTCAAGAAGTGTAAGACTGCCATTGGGTGGACCATGGTAGACATCAAGGGGATCATCCCCGCCTACTGTATGCATAAAATTCTGCTGGAAGAAGGGCACAAACCTTCCAAGGAACATCAAAGAAGGCTGAACCCCAATATGAAGGAAGTGGTGAAGAAAGAAGTAATAAAGTGGCTAGATGCGGGAATCATTTTCCCAATATCTGATAGCAGCTGGGTTAGCCCAGGGCAATGTGTGCCTAATAAGGGTGGCATGCCGGTGATCAAGAACGATAACAAAGTACTCATCTCAACACGAATCGTCACGGGCTGGAGAATCTGTATGGACTACAGAAAGTTAAATCTTGCCACCCGCAAAGACCACTTTCCACTTCCCTTCATTGATCAGATGCTAGACAGATTGGCATGGAGGTCACACTTATGTTTCCTAGATGATTACTCAGGGTACAATCAGATCTCAATTGCACCAGAGGATAGGGAGAACACCTCTTTCACTTGCCCATATGGTATTTATGCCTTTCGAAGGATGCCCTTTGGCCTATGTAATGCACCCGCCACGTTCCAAAGGTGCATGATGTCTATATTCACTGACATGGTCGAGGATATAATGGAGGTATTCCTGGATGATTTCTCAGTGGTGGGGAACTCATTTGAAGAGTGCCTTGTAAATCTGACTCGTGTGCTGAAGCGGTGTATGGAGACTAACCTGGTTCTTAATTAGGAGAAGTACCACTTTATGGTACAAGAGTGCATAGTCTTGGTGCACCAGGTGACACGTAAGGGAATTGAGGTGGATCGCATGAAAGTTGACGTGATAGCAAATCTGCCACCTCCAACTTCAGTCAAAACAATCAGGAGCTTCCTTGGGCATGCCGGTTTCTACCGGAGATTCATAAGAGACTTCTCCAAAATTGCCAACCCTCTCTGTAAGTTGTTAGAAAAATATCACCCCTTCTTGTTTTCTAATGATTGCAGGGTAGCATTCGAGGAGCTAAAAAAGAGGTTGGTCACAGTACCAATCATTGTTGCCCCCGACAAGGAGCAGCCATATGAACTCATGTGTCACGCTAGCGACTATGCAGTAGGGGCAGTGTTAGGACAGCGGAAAGACAAATTAATGCATCCAATTTACTATGAAAGTACAATGCTGAGTGGAGCCCAGATGGACTACACTGTGATAGAGAAGGAGATGTTGGCAGTGGTGTTTGCTTTCGATAAATTCAGGTCATACCTGATCGGTTCTAAGGTAATTGTATATACTGACCATGTAGCTCTCAGGTACCTGATAGAGAAGAAATAATCTAAATCACGCCTGATTCGTTGGGTGCTGTTACTCCAAGAGTTTGACCTCGAAATTCATGACCGTAAGGGCACAGAAAATTAAGTCGCCAATCATATATCATGACTTGAGGGAGCTGAAAATTCGATCGAGGTTGAGGACATTCTGGAAACCTTTCCAAACAAGCAACTGGTCACGGCCAATCTTGAGGAAGTGCCATGGTATGCAAACTTTGCAAACTACCTTTCATGTGGCATAGTTCCTTATGATCTGTCCTCAGTACAAAAGAATTTTTTTTATCATGATTGCCGCATGTATTATTGGGATGAACCTTACCTGTTTCGAATATGTGTTGATAATATGATCCGAAGGTGTGTCCCTGAGATAGAATAATCTTCTGTTTTGCAGGCATGTCATGCATCAGCATATGGAGGGCATTTCGGAGGAGTTAGGACAGCTGCAAAAGTGATAGAGGTCGGTTTCTTTTGGCCAAAAGTGTTCAAATATGCGCACCAATGGGTGAAGGGCTACAATGAATGCCAGCGAACCAGGAACATTTCCCGGCGCCATGAGATGCCCATGAACCTGATTCAAGAGGTGGAAGTATTTGATGTTTGGGAAATTGACTTCATGGGTCCCTTCGTCAGCTCCTTTGGCAATAAGTACATATTTATTGTTGTAGACTATATGTCCAAAGGGGTAGAAGCTGCAACACTTCCCACTAATGATGCAAGAGTTATAGTGGGGTTTTTGAAGAAGAACATATTCACCCGTTTTGGGAAATCGAGAGTTATAATCAGCAATGAAGGCACCCACTTTTGTAATTGAGCTTTTGAGAAGTTTCTAGAAAAGTACGATGTGCATCACAGGGTAGCAACACCGTATCATCCACAGACAAGTGGACATGTAGAAGTATCTAACAAAGAGATAAAGAGTGTATTGACCAAGACTATAAACGCCACAAGAACTGATTGGGCGAAGAAGCTAGATGATGCACTCTGGGCTTATACAACTGCTTTTAAAACACCAATTGGTATGTCACCATACAAGTTGGTGCTTGGGAAGGCTTGCCATTTTCCAGTGGAACTTGAACACAAAGCTTGGTGGGCACTGAAACAGTTGAACCTAGACATTGAGGCTGCGGGCATAACGAGAGTCACTGAATTGCATGAACTTGACGAGTTCAGATATCTTGCTTTTGAGAGTCCAAAGTTGTACAAGGAGAGAATGAAGAGGTTGCACGATCAGAACATTGTTGAGCGACATTTCAAACTCGGAGACATGGTATTGCTCTATAACTTAAGATTACGGTTGTTCCCTGGTAAGCTTAAGTCACGGTGGTCTGGTCCATTTTGAGTGGTATAAGTCTTCCCTTCAGGAGCTGTGGAGATTGCCTTGAAGAAAGACTCTCACACATTTAGAGTCAATGGGTAGAGATTGAAGTTATACATAGGTATGAAAGGTCCAAAGGATGTGTCTGAGATAAATCTGACGTAACCTCAGAGGTCGAGCGAGCCTTAAATGCACTTGTCTGCATCGTTCCGCGACGTTAAATCAGGCGCTATGTGGGAGGCAACCTACGAATGTTGTTGTAAGTGTGTTCTTGTAACTTCCTATACAAAAAAAGTGTCAGCACCGCGACCGCGGTAAAGCTGCGGCGAGAGGCGAGTATTCTGCCTCAGAACTGGGCAGTTCACCGCTGCCGCGATGGGACCGTGGCAAACCCCAAAGACAAAAATGTTCTGCCTCAGGTGTTCAAACCCACTACGGCCGCGGTGTGACCGCGATCGACCACGGTGGGTACCAGGTATTTCTATATTTTTTCCTGTCTTTCTTTCTTTTTTCTTCTTCTTCTTTTAATTTTCTAAACCCCTTAATTATTCCAACCCCCCTTTTTCATAACACACACCATAACATCCGTTTCCCCCTCCCCCCAAATCCAAAAAAATTTCATCTCTCTCTCTCTCTCTCTAAACCCTAAACTCCAAATACCTCTCTTCTTCTTCTTCTTCTTCAATCATTCCACTTCCCCCATCTCCATTCTTCTCACCCTTCCTCCATTAAGGTATGCTACTCACCTCTCCCCTATCTTTTCTTGTGTATTGTGTTGTAGTTTATGATTAGTTTCATGCTGTAATGGGTTGTAATTGTAGTAGATTTTTGTTAGTTTCTTCCTGTTTTCCTTTTGAATTTCATTTTTGAGACTGATTGGTGAAGGGTCTGTGTGTGTATTGTGGTGGAGAAGTATATGTTGGTGGGTGTTGAATGAACTAGTGTGCGGTGTGATGGTGTAGTAGTATATCTGATTTGGGAGGAATTTTGATGTACCCAGGATATGTGTTAGGATAGTGCCTTGCCTACAAGGTGTTTGGGAAATAGCCCCAAAGAAGTTATAAAGGCTAATGTGACATGGTTGTGGTGAAGTCTGAGTAACCTCCCATAAGCACATATTTCCCACTCTTACTAATTTTGACATGTACAATGAGTTCATCTAGGAAGATACGCACCACTGGGCCCTCCATTAGTGGACCGGGAAGCTCCTCGAGAGGTAGGGGCAAGCTAATGCACCACAGTTTGAAAACATTAGGTTTGTCTCCCAAGCGGCGGAGGCCAGGTTCAATGCAAAGGCGGCAAAGAAATTGCTACACGAGGTGCATATTGACCGCCAAGCCTTAGAGGTGGAATTCTCAAACATCTTCACTGAGTTGAGGAGGTGTCAGCTGGACATCTTCTTCGAGATACCGAAGGAGGCCAATATTCGGGTAGTACGGGAGTTCTATGCGAACTGCCCGAAAAATGAGGAGGGAATTGTTACTGTTAGGAATACAACGATAAACACGTCTATTGAGGCCATCTGCAAGGTGTACTGGCTGACAGTGCTCAGGGGAGATACTGATGATTATCGAACTTATAGCTCAACACGAGCCTTGTGGCAGACTATTCTTGAGATTATTTGTGTGCCCGACAGGGAATATATTTGGATAAAGCCCAGGATCACACTTAACTCCCAATATCTCAATTGGGAGGCTAAGTGTTGGCTCACCATTATCGACAGTCGGTTGTTGCCTTCCAGCAACACGACTGATGTCAATCTACCACGGGCGGCTGCTATTTACTGTTTCATGGCACACAGAGATTTTTATGTGGCCAGGCTTCTCCATAATGAGATGTTCATTAGATCACCAAAGTTTCTCAAAGTCTTCTACTTCCCTTCTCTACTCACCAGGTTGTGCCATCTTGCTAGAGTCCCTGAAGACCCTCGAATTGATGGGAAGTTAGCAATGAAAGCCCCGTTCCTAGCTAGAAAAATCAGAATTGGGATGGAGCTGGTGGTGAATGCTGACGAGTCTGATGATGATGCTGAAGCAGCTGTGGTCCCCCCCACCTCCAAGAGTTGACGAGGCAGCCCCATCACAGCCTTGTCAGAGCACCCGCATGACAGCTATAGAGCAGGAGATGGTTGGGTTGCGTACCTCAGTCACTGATTTGGGTACCCATGTAGACGTGGTAACTGGCCGGCATGTGAACTCAGAGAAGAAATTCTTGGGCTGGTTGAGAACTCTGGATCGTGCTTGCAACGTGAACCCAGACACTGTCTCTGATCAGGAGTGATCCTTCAGGGAAGTTTCTTTACCTCACTGTTCTTTAAAATTTTAAGCCATGGGGACATGTCTTCATTTTAAGTGTAGGGTGGGGGATACTTCATTGTATGTATGTAATTATAACAATTGACTGTTTGATTTTGTTTTGTTTTGTTATGCTTTGATTGTTTGGGTGTTTGAGTAATAGTTCATTAGGTAAGTTAAAATAGTAAGTGACTTATCCCGACGACGGATCTTTTTCGGCGGGGTTCTTGAGGGACTAAGTCAAGGGAAAAACAAGGAATATAAAGACTCTTACTGATGACAGATACTTTAGACAATTTTCTTGAGGGAAGTTAGTTCAGAGAAAATACCAAAAAGATTTTTTATTTTTATTTTTTAGATAGTGTAGTAACTCCCACTTGAATTTTCTTTGGGCCACGGTTCTTTTCCAAGAGTTTAGCTTGAATCAGGTGTAGGTAGTTTTTTTTCATTTTGTTTCTTTTTAGTTTTTAGATTAGGATTAATGGGCTATGAGCTAAAATCGAAGAAAAAAACCTTAGCGTTGATACACCTGAACACAATAGACACTAGAGTGTAACGCTTAGCTTCAATGGTTGAATCTTGTTAAAGTGCCTTAAAATTGTATGTTTGTATCTAACTTGAACACTCAAAGGAGAATGTCTTGATAAACCAATCCGGAGTGAGTCATGTGCCATGTGTGTGTGAGTTTTACTGTATTCCATGATTCACGTTTGATGCCTAGAACTTGCCATGTGTGTTTGCAAAGCGAAATAGTAGTTTCATTCAGTTTTCGAAGTGATATAGGCATTTCTTTGTTGAGCCAGACATATAAAATAAACTCACCTGATTGCAATAAATCTTAGTTAACCCCGTTGAGCCTATAAGCCTGTTTCTTTGGCAACTACATTGCGAACCTTACCCAAATGTTTGAATAGCCTGCTGTTTGAACCCTTTTACCTCCTATAAGCACTTGAATGTTATTGAAATTATGCAAAAGCAAAAGTGTAGGGTGGTGGTTTGGTTTTTGAGTGGAACCATTGAAATAGAGAAAATGTGCAGAATTTTGAAGAATAAAAGAAGAAGCACCACGAAAAAAAACATGTTGTGAATAAATATAGCGGTTGATAAGTGGTAGCTAGATGCAAATGCACCTAATTGATGGGGATCTTTTAAATAAAAAGTGGTGGAATGTTTGGTTGACATAAGTATGGTTTTTGAAGGTTAAAGTAATTGTATTAAAAGTGCTTAAGGAGGTTAGTCACTACATCCAAATATATCATACCCGTCCTTTAGCCTACATTACAACCAAGTGAAGTCCTATTGATCTTAGACTGAGTGGGCTCGATTAGTGGAGTATTACACTACGGGTAAAATTATGGTGCATCTTTGTGGCATGTAAATGTTCTTTGTGAGAGTGAGCGAATTTCGTCTATCTAAGTTCCTAATTGTTCTAAATATCATCATATATGGAACTACTCTCTGGTGTGCTGTGAGGGAATGTGATTAATAAAAGAAAGGTAAGTCTTAACTCTTGTATAGAGTGGTTTAATTAAGTATGAATGTGCATGGTACGAAAAAATTTGACTTTTGAGGTAAAGGTTGTTCACTACTAGGTGCAACGTTGGTAAAATGTTCAAGGTGTGAGTCGTTAAGGTAAAAGCTTAGGGAAGGTTGTTTTAAGAAGTTCGTGGCTACAAGGTTTTTGGATTTCAAGATAATTGAAACTAGGTCGGTCATAACCCAAGTCCAAGAATTACAAGTTATTGTGCATGACCTCCTTGCTGAAGGTATGACCCGAATCAATAATTTTATTAATAAGATTTATCTTGTTATTAATTATGAATTTATTGCTGAAGGTATGGTCATAAATGTGGCCTTTCAAGTCGCCACTTTCATTGAGAAATTACCTCCATTGTGGAAAGACTTTAAGAACTATCTAAAACACAAGCGGAAGGAGATGACACTTGAAGACTTGATTGTGCGTTTGAGGATAGAAGAAGACAACAAAAATGCTGAAACGAAGTCACGTGGAAACTCGACAATAATAAGGGCTAACATTATTGAGGAGGCGCCACAAAACAAGAAGAGAAAGAAGGCTTCTGGACCAAAGAATTACCCAAGCGAGAAAAAGTTCAAGGGTAATTGCCACAACTGTGTGAAAATCTGGGCATAACATCGTGGATTGTCGTGCACCAAAGAATGATAAGAAGAAGAAGAAGAATCAAGCTAACATGGTTGAAAATGCTGAAGAAATGGAGGACTTGTGTGCCATGTTGTCTGAATGCAACTTGGTAGGAAATCCTAAATAATGGTGGATAGATTCTGGAGCCACCTGCTATGTTTGTGCTAACAAGGAGTTATTTTCTTCTTATGCCCCTGCAGGATCCAACAAGATAATTTTCATGGGAAATTCGTCTACAGCAAAAATTGAAGGAGTTGGCAAGATTGCGTTGAAGATGACGTCGGGAAAAAATAATGACTCTAAATTAAGTTCTCCATGTTCCAGAAATTCGCAAGAATCTTGTGTCTGCCTCACTTCTTGTCAAGAATGGATTCAAATATATTTTTATTTCTAATAGTATTGTACTAAGTAAGAATGATATGTATGTAGGAAAAGGTTATCTGAATGAGGGACTTTTTAAGCTAAATGTAATAGCAGTTCCTATCAATAAAGTTAATGCTTCTTCTTACTTACTTGAGTCAAACACTTTATGACATTCACGCTTAGGTCACGTCAACTTCAAAATATTGCGAAAGATGATAAATTTAGAAGTATTGCCAAAATTTGATTGCCTTAATTCCAAATGTCAAATATGTGTGGAATCAAAGTATGTTAAGCATCCTTATAAGTCTGTTGAAAGGAATTCAAGTCCTTTAGACTTAATTCACACAGTATTTGCGACATGAAGTCAACACCATCTCACGGTAGGATAAAGTATTTTATTACTTTTATTGACGATAGCACAAGATATTGCTATGTTTATTTACTTAATAGTAAAGATGAGGAAATTGATGCTTTCAATCAATATAAGAGTGAAGCTGAAACACAGCTAAACAAAAAGATCAAAATGATAAGAAGTGATAGGGTTGGTGAATATGAATCTCCTTTTGAAGAAGAATGTTTGAAAAATGGCATTATTCACCAAACAACTGCCCCTTACTCTCCACAATCTAATGGAATTGCGGAGAGAAAGAATCGAACGTTGAAAGAGATGATGAATACGTTGTTGATAAATTCTGGTTTATCACAGAACTTGTGGGGGGAAGCTATACTTACAGCTAACCGAATAATCAACCGTGTACCTCATAGTAAAACACAGTCCATTCCCTATGAAAAGTGGAAAGGAAGAAAGCCCAGCTTGAAATACTTCAAAGTGTGGAGGTGTTTAGCTAAGGTACAAGTTCCTAAACCTAAAAGGGTTAAGATAGGTCCAAAAATGGTTGATTGTGTATTTATTGGATATGTAACCAATAGCAAGGCATATCGTTTTCTGGTTCATAAGTCAGAAAATC
>MU686659.1:41883-58093 GCA_026770625.1 Nicotiana glauca
AATTGCTAATTGCTAAATGATCGAGTACGGTATATAGGCGTGGTGACGAGCATCTATACACCGGTGTCTAGCATGACCATGGGTCCTTGTTTGTACTTATTCTGATATTTTGTGACTCTTCCATGCTAATTGATGAATTCTACATAATGTGAAGGGTATGGGGATTAGTTGTGAATTGTGAATTCTTTGGAGCGTTGGCTCGAACGATAAAAATAATATTGAGTGAGAAATAAAAGAAATGGAAAGAGATATGATTAATCCCTTGCAGGGATGGTTTGAGTATATTGATTATCTCCCTTGCCGGGATGTGAAAGTGGTTATTGTTGCTTCCTTGCCAGGATTTAGCTGTTTAATTGTGTTTTGCCTTGCCGGGACATTTCTTATTATTTGCTTATTTCCTCGCCCGTTTGGTTGTGATTGCTGTTTGGGTGAGGAAGAGTGATAATGCACGAAGGGTCATTCCGTGCCATGTTTGATTATTTTTGCACGAAGGGTCATTCCGTGCCATGTTTTGATTATACTTGCCCGAAGGGTCATTCCATGTCAGGTTTTGATTATTTATGCACTAAGGGACATTCCGTGCTCTGATTTGACTATAATTGCACGAAGGATCATTCCGTGCCATGAAATGAGAGTTATGTGAGGGAAAGCACGAAAGGTGATGCTGTGCATTCTATTTGATTGTTTTTGGTGAGAATGAGAGTAAAAGCACGAAGGTTGATGTCGTGCAACTGTTGATTCTCCTGCTTTTGTTAATTATTGTTGTTGCCCTATTCCTTACTTAAGTTGATAACTTTATATCCGGATTGTACTTCCCATAGCATGTTTCCCTCCCTTTTAACTGTTTAATTTCGGATATATATATATATATATATTGAACTGTACAGGTTGATTTGGTAGTCCTGTCTAGCCTCATCACTATTTTGCCGGGGTTAGGCCAGGCACTTACCAGCACATGGGGTCGGTTGTGCTGATGCTGCACTTCTGTGCTTTTTGCACAGATCACGGTACCGGAGCAGCTTTTGAACCATAGCATTAGTATACTGATCAGGAGCTGACTTCAGTCCAGGGACTCACGAGGTAGCCTTGCTGGCGTTCGTAGGCCGAAGTCCCTTTTCATATTTTCAGTTTGTTTTCATTGTATCGAGACAGACATTATATATTTTTTTTTCTATTCAGACTTGTTTGTAGCACTCTTTAGTGGTTCGTAAGGTAGCAACTCCAGTCTTGGGTAGAGAAATATTAAACTTCCGCATTTTGAGTTTTCAGTTATTTATGTTATAAAAGACTTTCGCTTCTATTTAAAGGTTTATTATTGCTATTACTGTTGTGTTATTATCCGAAAATGTTTAAATGCTTGGCTTGCTGGCTCCGACAGTAGGCGCCATCACGACTCCCGATGATGAAAAATTCGGATCTTGACGATAAGGGTGGTGAGTATATTATGACTACCAAATATGCTCCTTAAAAAAGGGCTTTTCTTCATTTAAATGAGTATGAAAGCCAATTAATATTGTATTGGTCAAAATCTGACTGCTATGGTCAAGCTGACCGACATCTCGTCCAAGCGGCAAGGCAACAAAAGACGACATGATCTACTCCATATCCCGCCCTCACGATATCCATCGAGTCAGAAGAAACAACATTCAAGGGACAACCAAGGCAGAAATAGTATGAAAGAGCATTAGACCAAGTACATAGCAAGTGGTTCATGACTATATATAGCAGAATAAAAACCTTCGATACGGGGGCATATTTTCACCTCTCTCTCTCTCTCTTTTTATTCTTCTCTCCTCTGTAATCTTCATAAGTGAAAAGAAAACTGAAGCAATCTCCAAGAAAATATGTAAAATATTCTCCTCCATTGATTAATGGAAGCGACAATGGCAAGTTTCAATAAGATTGGTTACATTTATCTCATCTTATGTATTGTTTTTCCAATTAGTTTATTTATCTGGAGTTTATTATGTTTGACTAAGATTTACCCCTTCACTCTCTTTAATTTATTTATTCATAAAGTTTCCAATATCTTTTGAGTCAAATAATTTGGCGCCGTCTGTGGGGATTTCTTAGTGGAATTTTCTAGTTTCTTCCAGATAAAAAACTGGAAACACGATTACCCACCAAAAGAGAGCTAAGGCAAAGCCCAACCCACGGAGAGCAAAGGTGCAACATAGAAGGGAAAAGAGAGTTGACTACATATACCGAATTTAGAAATCATCGCCCCGTCAACCATCGAAATGCCAGAAAAAATGAGCAACGTTACAAACCCACTCTCATTCACCGACTCATCAGATGGGGGTAAGGAAAATATCATTTTGACTCACCTCTTACTCTTTGCTCAAGCAGGAACACAAACGCCGCGCGGGCGAACGAGCAAAGAAACATCCCAATAGGAGAATGGGAATACTACAAAATGAATGAAATATCGTCCACCAATAACATCTCCAGACCGGAAAGCAAAAATCAGACAAGGAAACCCCAATGTGTGCACAAATGAATGTAAGCAAGACGATAACGTTTTGTACTCTCCGATATTACACTCTCCGATGCAAACAATATCAATCGAACTGGGACTCCCCCAGAGGATACCTGATTCTCCACAAACTGGGACTGACGACAGATTAGTATTTCGACAAGTTCAAAATAACACCTTTTAAGGCCAAGGGCCTTCGCCAGAAAGAAGAGTTCAACCTCGATCGAAAGATGACGGGTTAATATTTCAATAGGTTTGAAATAACACCTTTTAAGGCCAAGTTCCTTCGCCAGAAAGAAGAGTTCGACCTTGATCGGACGACAGCGGGTTAATATTTCGACAAAAGTTCGAAACAACAATCTGAAGGCCAAGGGCCTTCGCCAAAAAGAAGTGTCTGTACATGACCGGACAACGACGGGTTAATATTTCAATAAGTTCAAAATGACACCCTTTAAGGCCAAGGGCCTTCGCCAGAAAGAAGAGTTCGACCTTGATCGAACGGCGACAGGTTAATGTTTTGACAAGGTCGAAATGACACCTTTTAAGGCCAAGGGCCTTCGCTAAAAAGAAGGGCTCGACCTTGATCAAACGACGACAGGTTAATATTTCGACAAGTTCGAAATAACACCTTTTAAGGCCAAGGGCCTTCGCCAGAAAGAAGAGTTCGACCTTGATCGAACGGCGACGGGTTAATGTTTTGACAAGGTCGAAATGACACCTTTTAAGGCCAAGGGCCTTCGCTAAAAAGAAGGGCTCGACCTTGATCAAACGACGACAGGTTAATATTTCGACAAGTTCGAAATAACACCTTTTAAGGCCAAGGGCCTTCGCCAGAAAGAAGAGTTCGACCTTGATCGAACGACGATGGGTTAATATTTTGACAAGTTCGAAATGACACCTTTTAAGGCCAAATGCCTTCGCCATAAATAAGGGTTAGACCTCGATCGAAAGACGATGGGTTAATATTTCGACAAATTCGAAATAACACCTTTTAAGGCCAAAGGACTTCACCAGAAAAAAAGGGTTCTACCTTGATTGAACGACGATGGGTTAATATTTCGACAAGTTCGAAATGACATTTTGTAAGGCCAAGGGCCTTCGCCAGAAAGAAGGGTTCGACCTCGATCGAACGACGACAGGTTAATATTTCAACAAGTTCGAAATAACACCTTTTAAGGCCAAGGGCCTTCGCCAGAAAGAAGAGTTCGACCTTGATCGAACGACGATGGGTTAATATTTTGTCAAGTTTGAAATAACACCTTTTAAGGCCAAGGGCCTTCGCCAGAAAGAAGAGTTCGACCTTGATCGAACAATGACGGGTTAATATTTTGACAAGTTTGAAATAACACCATTTAAGGCCAAGGGCCTTCGCCAGAAAGAAGAGTTCGACCTCGATCGAACAACGACGGGTTAATATTTCAACAAGTTCGAAATGACACCTTTTAAGGACAATGGCCTTCTCCATAAAGAAGGGTTCGACCTCGATCGAATGATGATTGGTTAATATTTTGACAAGTTCAAAATAACACCTTTTAAGGCCAAGGGCCTTCTCCTGAAAGAAGAGTTCTACCTTGATCGAATGACTACGGGTTAATATTTTGAAAAGTTCGAAATAACACCCTTTAAGGCCAATGGCTTTCGCTAGAAAGAAGGGTTTGACGTCGACCGGAAGATGACGGGTTAATGTTTTGACAAGTTTGAAATAACACCTTTTAAGGCCAAGAGACTTCACCAGAAAGAAGAGTTCGACCTTGATCGAACGACGACGGTTTAATATTTTGACAAGTTTGAAATAACACCTTTTAAGGCCAAGGGCCTTCGCCAGAAAGAAGAGTTTGACCTTGATCGAACGACGACGGGTTAATATTTCGACAAGTTTGAAATGACACCCGTTAAGGCCAAGGGCCTTCGCCATAAAGTAGAGTTCGACCTCAATCGAAAGACGACGGGTTAATATTTTGACAAGTTCGAAATAAAACCCTTTAAAGCCAAGGTCCTTCACCAGAAAGAAGAGTTCGACCTTGATCGAATGACGATGGGTTAATATTTCGACAAGTTCAAAATAACACCCTTTAAGGCCGAAGGCTTTCTCTAGAAAGAAGAGTTCAACCTCGATCGATGGGTTAATATTTTGACAAGTTTGAAATAATAATTTTTAAGGCCAAGGGCCTTCGTCAGAAAGAAGAGTTCGACCTTGATCGAACGACGATGGGTTAATATTTCAACAAGTTCGAAATAACACCCTTTAAGGCCAAGTCCATTCACCAGTTAGAAGAATTCGACCTTGATCGAACGACGACGGGTAAATATTTCAACAAGTTTGAAATAATACCTTTTAAGTCCAAGGGCCTTCACTAGAAAGAAGAGTACAACCTCAATCGAAAGACGACGGGTTAATATTTAGACAGGTTTGAAATAACACCTTTTAAGGTCAAGGTCCTTCGCTAAAAATAAGAGTTCGACCTTAATCGAACGACGAAGGTTTAATATTTCGACAAAAGTGTGAAACAATAATCCTAAGGCGAAGGGTCTTCGCCAAAAAGAAGATTTCGAGCTCGATCGGACAACGATGAGTTAATATTTTGACAAAAGTTCTAAATCACGCCCTCGAGGCCAAAGGCCATCGCCAAGGAGAAAGTTCGAAATATTCCTAAGGCCAAGGGCCATCAAAAAATAGAAAGGGAAGGAAAGACTTGGATTCACAGTGGGACAACACCTCGATATAATCCCAAAGTAACACCTCCACGGCTAAGGTCGTTTTAAAAAGTTAAAAAGGAAGGAAGGTTCAATACCATTCGAACTATGATGGAGAAATCCGTCATCAAGATCCAATTCAACCCGAATGACATTGAAGCCCTAAAGAATTAGGGAACTCATTATCCGGGAATCTACTTCGCACTGAAGGCATGAAAAGCAAAAATAGAGAAAAAGTACAAGGCATACGACAATGAAAAATTACTCTTTATATAAAGTCACTGCATTACATACGACTTGAGTCAATAGTCTAAAAAAAAGAAACAACGACAAAAAAGGGAAAACAGAAAATAGATAAAGACAACTATCTTTTTACTCGCCGTCATCATCGCCACCCTCTTCACCACCATCTCCAGGAAATCCTCCCTCGGCATCTGCATCCTCATCAGCTTCCGACGTCGCTGAGTCATATCCACAATTGACACAAGCCTCTCATGCCTTCACCCGCGCTTCTTCATATACGGTCTCAGTAACATTGTCCGACTCTCACAAACTCTTGTATATATCCCGTTGGGCTTCTGCATGAACCAAAGATCGTGCAAGTGGTAGGAAACAGCGGTGATGGAAGACTCAATTTGAGCCAACAATAGCTCTTTTTCGGCCTCCAAAGCTTCGACCCCATCTCCCAAAATTGATTCTTCCCGATCGATCTCATGGATGAACTCCTTAAGCCCCGCCTCTATTAGTGTGGACGTCACCCTTTTCGATTCCTGCTCGGACTGAAGGACGCGGATGGTGTTTTCCAGGGCCGTCGCTCTTGCCGAAGTCGAGGACCAGGCACTCTCTATGCTCTCCAACTAGGCAACCTTTCTCTCTAACTCGGTCAATTTTCCCATCCACTCCGCACTCATCGCATCGACCTTGATAAGATTCTGGTCCATTTCGGACTACATCGATCTCAGCTTCCCCTGAAGATACTCACACTCTACATCAACCCCTTTGCCTAACTCGAGCTCTTTGTCCTTTGCACGAAGTTGCTCCTCGAGTGTACTCTTACTACGAATAGCCTGCATCAATTCCTGATCCATCTTCTCCAACTCCTAACCAAGAGACCGATCACCAAGGTTCACCTTCAGCCTCTCGTGTATCTCACGGTACTTGTTGCAATATCATCAAAACTTCTCCAACATATGCTAGAAAATCTTGGCTCGAATGTCGGCCCTGCGAATACTCTCTACTTCCACTATGTATGTCTGAAAAACGAGAAGATGGGTTAAAACTATATCACCTAGAAAAATGAGAGAAATATGAAAGAAAAAGTGCAACGTACTCTCAAGCCATATCGGCCACCTCATTCATCAAGTCAATATTGGGAACGTACCGAAGAGCCCCATTCTCGGCAACGGAACACAAAATGTCGAATTGCGGCACCAGGTCCTCCGTGTCCCCCAGGAGATTAATATCCGACGAGATTTCAAGAATACGGGAGGACCTCCCGCATGAACCACTGAGTGGATAAGACCCTCTTCAAACATCCTGACATCGTCAAGATCGAGGTCTGACTCGGATTCATAATCATCGACCATGACGCACTTTCCCCGTTCAGCAGCCAAGGAGGAAGCAAGACCAGATATGGAAGATAAGGGCACATCCGAAACCACAACGGAAGCCTCAAAAATTCGGCCTCCCGTCATGGCAGGTTGCTGATCGACGACAATGGCAGGAATCTTTGACAGGGCAGTTATGACGGCTGGGTTTGTCTCTACGGGCAGCGTGGTATCAACCCTCGCCCCAAATCCCGTCAAGGAAGAGTCGTCCAAATGTATGACAATTGGAGGTGTTGTCTCGAACTCCACTCGTCGCTTCTTGGATGACTCCTCTCCTTCCTTAGCGCGGGGAGATTCATTCGTCAAATGAGCAATACAGAACGGAGCCTCAGTCTAAGATGTGGTCTCCGTAGGTATAACCACGGCCGCAGACTCGACTGAAGCAGCCCTCGATGAAGGTCGAGCAGTAGACACTGTAGCAGGGCGAGCAGACGATGACGGTTGCCAAAAGGCTAATGGAGGGGCCCTCGCTCTCTGCACTCTCCCTGACATCGGCAAGCAGCACATAAGAAACTTAGTAAAAAGAGAGGAAAATGAAAAAACAGAAACGACATCTCACCTATAAGAGGCCTATGTCCATATTTTTCATAAAAGGCCAACCATGTGCGCACCCCTGACATATGAGGAAGGATGACACTCACCAACTCATGGATACCTTCGACAGGTGGAAGGGGCAATTTTGCAGCTGCAAAAACATAACAGGGTTTAGTATTGTAACAAAAAGCGATCGGGCATCTCTCCGACTAAAAACATAGAAACTTACGCGCAAAGTTCCATTTCTCAGGGAACCCCATTGGATCCGCCACAAGGTGCTCGGTCTGCACATAGAAATAATTCTCGTAGAAACAATGGTTAGCCCTGTCGTCCATCTTCACCACCAGACTCTTCGACCCCCGATGGCGCATGCGAATCATCGTGTCGCGAATAAGCTAAGGGGCGAAGATATTGAGCATGTGCTCCAAAGTGATCTCACAACCGATGAGCTCCGCGAACTTGAGCAACATAAGGAACAGTTTATACAGGTACGGCGAAAGTTGAGCGGGCATACCTCGTAAAAATGGTAGAAATCTACCGCCATGAGAGGGAGAGGAAGTGTGTATACCCAATAAGAAAGGGGTAGGCTTAGAACACGCAGTACCTTGGGCTCGTCCCCTACCGCCGGCCGCATTTCAACATAACGAGGAATTCCCCACCTGGATTTCAAATATGCGATTTCCTCCTCCTTTATAATCGAGGGGACAGGTTCCGGCTCCTCCCGGCGCGACTGCAGAAGTCAGTCCATGCTTTCCCAGGACGAGGCAAGATCTCGGCTACCGACGGGACCTCCTCATCTTCCACCACTTCTGCTCCTCCGATGGCCAGAGCATCATTTTCCAGCGCCGGAATTGGTAAAAGGAGGTCAGCGCGAGAAGAATCACCAACCATTGTGTCAATTTGGTGAAGAAAAAGACAATGAAAAGGAAAAATGAAAGCTTTCAGTTAACTGGGGGCAAGTAAATATTTGAAGTATCAGGAAGAAAGTATATTTGCAAAATTCTTTCAAGCAAAGGGTTAGGAAGTGTGCCAATCGAATAATGTGTTCCTTCTATTTATAAGAGACATAAATCCCTCGAGCACGAAACCCAAGAGTCGCAAATCGAACCTGATGGCACACGAAACGTTTCGATTCCCTAGGAATGTGTGTCATCATGTCGGCAACCACAAAATAACGTTTCAATCCAAACGACCTTTCGATTCCGAAACAGTCGCAACGGTCCAGGGATATCGAAAGAGTATTGTCCCCTCACTTGAACCTAAGGAGCATAACCAAGGGGTAAATAGTCAGATTTCTCACGGATTTTTAGCAATCATAATCCGACTGTCAGGCCCGACAGGGGACGACCCCGACAGACGGAGGGACTAACTGTATTGGTCAAAATCTGACCACTACGGTCAAGCTGACCGACATCCCGTCCAAGCTGCGAGGCAGCGAAAGATGACATGATCTATTCCTTATCCAGCCTCACGATATCCATCGAGTCAGAAGAAACAACATTCAAAGGACGACCAAGGCAGACATAGTGTGAAAGAACGTTAGACCAAGTGCATAACAAATGGTCCATAACTATATATAGTAGAGTAAAAATCTTCTTGGGGGGGGGGGGGGGCAATTTTCACCTCTCTCTCTCTCTCTCTCTCTCCATTCTTCTCTCCTATGTAATCTTTATAAGTGAAAAGAAAAACGAAGCAATCTCCAAGAAAATATGTAAAATATTCTCCTCCATCGATTAATGGAAGTGACAATAGCAAGTTTCAATAAGATTGGTTACCTTTATTTCATCTTATGTATTGTTTTTCCAATTAGTTTATTGATCTGGAGTTTATTATGTTTGACTAAGATTTACCCCTTCACTCTCTTTAATTGATTTATTCACAAAGATTCCAATATCTTTTGAGTCAAATAACTATATTTTTTATTAAGAAATTCAGACAAATATTATTATACAATATTTCGAAGACTTCGTGTACAGCCGCATGAGAGTGTGAGACTCGATGAAGAGGATGTAAATCCTAAGGAAAATAGTGTTCCTCATTTCAATTAACGTAATATAATTTGACTTGACATAAAATTTAAGAAAAATTATTTTTAAAATTTATAATTTTAATTTGTTTTAATATTTGCGTGCCTTAAAAAGTTTTTCATTACAGATAAAAAGATATTTAGATTTAATTTTTTTAAATATCATAATGAAATTTTCTAACAAACTAAGTAATAAGAAAATGAGGGGTTGCTCTGATGATAAGCAACCTCCACTTCCAATCAAGAGATTGTGAGTTCGAGTCTCTCCAAGAATAATGTGGGAAGTTCTTGAAGGAAAGAATGTCGGGGTCTATTTGAAAAAGACTCTCTACTCCAGGGCTGGGCTGGGTACACACTATCCCTCCCCAAGGTGGTTGTTGTTGTTTATTTAACTGGAACGAAAAGAGTGTTAAGCAAACAAGAGGCCATTGTCGTCATTTAACACGGTAAGGTTACGACAGATCAAATCTGGGTAAAAATATGGGGTCAGGTCATCTCTACGAGGAAAGAGATGGATAATCAATGAAGTGGGGTCCACCGTAGTAAATGAAGCCCAGATGTCCACGTCTAATTGATGAACACGTGTAAAAGATAACAGCCACGTCCAACCATATCCGGCCTGGCAATTACCAAACTCACGCCATAACCGTTTCTCCGGGCTTCACCTTTTTCTTCTTTTTTTTTTTTTTAAATTTTTTTTTAATTCACTTCTTATGATTTTATTTTTATTTTTTTTTCTTCCTATACAATATTTAAAACTGATTTACTATAATTGTCCTAATTGTATATATTATTCTCTCTAAATAAAATTTGCTTACAATTTATATACATTTCATTATTAGTACCTTAAATTAAATATTTAGTTACACCATTTTTGCCTTAAATTAAGGGATTCACTTCCAATACCCAAACCAAATTGTATGCTACAACAATATCTAAATTAAAAATAAACTTCGTACAAATTTGATATAAAATTAATACATCAACAATAATATATAAACTAAAAATATATTTTATACTACTAATTATATAGTATACAACTTATTTATACTTTATCTATAATTTTCATACATTATTTTTACCAAGTAAAATACAACTATAATATCGTATAATTTTCATATAAATTTTATACAATATATCTTTTATATTTATTTTTTGTATATGATTGTATATGTTTTATATTTGATGTGTTCTTCTTCTTCTTCTCTGACATTTCAATCAAAACTTTATTTCTTAATACAATTTTGAGACATATCGATAACTTTATGTTAAAAGATGGTATTATAACTTAAATGCAAAGTTCATACACTATACAACTATTTTTCAACTTTCATACATTATTCAAATACAAAATATATATAACCACAACAGAATAAAACTTAAATATAATTATATACAACTATAACACAACTTTAAATACAATTTTGTAAGTATATTGTATGCCATGTCTTCTTCTTCATTTTCTTCTTCGAGTTTCAATTTAAAATAGTCAAATCAAGTCTAATCTTTACCAAACACCCTCAAAATTGAGATATAAACTCAAAAGAATATTCCCAATTGTTTGCAACAACCCAATCCAAGCAACTAATAGTTTTAAAAGCTCAAGTTTGAATTCGAACCTTTGAAACTTTTTAATGGTTGTTAATGGTGGAGAGACAAACACTTTCAATTTCTATTGATTGACAATTTTAATTCGAACACCAATTGTGCAACATGAAAAAAAATTGCTAAGTTAAAGCTCTATAGTAACACGATTGAAATCCATTAACAAATTTTATTAAAACTATATATAACAAGAAAGAATAGAAATCAGAGAACATCAAAGAAAGAAAAATTGAGAAAAGAACAAAGAGAGAGAGTATATCCCTTATTCAATTTCTAATATAAAGAAATACTTATTTAAAATTACTTTGTATATAATTGATAAATTATATATAATTATGTAATTAAGTTAAACTTAGGTAGGGTTTCCTACATAGTATAAATAGGTAATTTTTTTAAATAAAAAAAGTTCTTTTGTATGTAAAAAGTGTCTAGTGGATCTGGGCTGGCGACTCTAATTGGGCCTGCTGGCGACTACGTCGGTTTGTCATGGACACCAAAGATCGCATGGAGTTGTTTGCATGTGGGCGCCTTCACATGTCATGATATGAGCTCTTCCTCCCTAATTAGGGGGCATTTGCATCTATATCCGCTTTTTGCTTCACATTTTAACTTGTGCCCGCTTTGCAAAAAAAATTGCAAGCGTACCCACTTTTTCGCATAATTTCAGCACACAGGGCTGAAGTAGCAAAGACAATCACGCAAAACTTCAGTATTCTAGTAGTCGGCCCTGAAGTTCAGCTCTAGAGCTGAAGTTTTTGTTTTGTAACTGGGAAACTTCAGTTCTAGAGCTGAAATTTTTGTGTTGTAATAGGGAAACTTCAGCTCTAGAGCTGAAGTTTTTGTGTTGTAACTGGAAAACTTCAGCTCTTGCTTGCTGTGAGTTTGTTTTGGGCAAATGCTTGGTGGATTTCTTTAATGGTGATTTCTTCAATCTTGAAAGCCAATTCGCCTTCCATTCTTTCTCTGATTGTGATTCAATACGATTAAAGGAACTATGAGCTTATGAGTATTAATATTACGAGTTTGCTATATTTCTTTTCTTTTCTTTTTTGTTTCTTCTGGGCAAAAGTTGCCATGTGCAGAACTTCTTTCGGAAATTCTCGGTAAGAAGGAAGGGGGTGTATTTTTTTTCTGTTTTAAGAAAAGGAAAATCTTATTTCCCGAATCATTGTACATTGCAATTTGAATTAGGAATTCTGTGTCCAACTCTAAGCAGCCCTTAACTACATATGCATCTGATCATATATGTATTATCTATTCCAACAAATAATACAAAAGAAGGAGGTTTTTCAATGCGAGATCTAAAAACATATCTCTCTGTGGCACCAGTACTAAGTACGCTATGGTTCGGGGCTTTAGCAGGTCTATTGATAGAGATTAATCGTTTTTTCCCGGATGCGTTGACATTCCCCTTTTTTTCATTCTAGTTATTGTCATGGGAAGGAATGAAGAAGATTAGAGATCCAATCAAATATTGGTGATGAATCCCTCTCCCCCTCTTTTCTCTTTTTTCCCTTTTTAGAATAAGGGAGGAAAGAGAAAGAATAAAAAAAGTGGATTCAACATTCGGGCTCAAGTTCGAATTAACTGAATATTAATAATAGAGGAATGGGGATAGAATAGAAGATCTAGGGGAAGAGTATTATACAAGATACTTAAATGATTACTTCAATTTGAAATATACTTTAGAAAAAAAAGTTGCCATGTGCAGAACTTCGAAGCTACTGCATAGAGTCTTTAGCTCTAGATCATCTATTGCCATGATTCAAGGGCGGATATAACTTTGAGGAGGAGAAAGGAGGCTGAAGTTGTTTGAAAAGTGGGTACAAGTTAAAAGTTAAAAAAAAAGGTATATGTTAAATGGGGGCGACCAAATAGGGCACCCCGTGCAATTTTTACCCTAATTAGTGGTTATGACTTATGAGTGCCATTAAGAATTAACATACACTACCGACCATCCAATCACTTGAATTAAAAATAATTAACAGATACTCCATATAATAGTGAATCTTGACGATCATTTATATTATATGTTAAAATGGAAATTTACATCAACTTAATAATAATTATTAAGAGTTTATATAAGTTCATTGTATAATTATATGTTTGGTTCAAACACAGTGGCGGAGCCAGACACCCCTTCGTCGGAAAATTATACTGTTTAGCTAGGTAATTTAAAAAAAAAATGTATATATACTATATAATGACACCCCTTGACTTTTTGGTGAGTTTGTATTTTTATATTTTGACTCCATTTAATGAAAATCCTGGCTCCGCCACTGTTCAAACATTGAAAGCGAGTAAATTTTTTTCTTACTCTATTTTCCATGCACTTATTGGACCAGCTTGTTGTCTCCTGTCATGTATTCAACTCTTATTTTCATACAAGGCCCATATTTTCTTATGGGTAGAATTTGGGATATTTGCATTTATAGCCGCTTTTTGTATCACATTTTAATTTGTGCCCGCTTTTTAAAAAAATTGTAAGCGTACCCATTTTTTTGCATAATTTCAGCACACGGAGCTGAAGTAGCAAAGACAATCACGCAAAACTTTAGCATTCTAGTAGTTGTGCCTGAAGTTTAACTCTAGAGCTGAAGTTTTGTGTTGTAATTGTGTTCTAATTATAGATATTTATCGGACGGGTTGGGACGGGCTGAACGGGAAAAACTCCGGCCCATACGGTTTGCGGGCGGGCTATTAGCGAGCTGGTGATAGCGCGCTCTTAGTAGGCCGGGATTTTTCGAATTTTTGTGGGCCCGTACGGGTTAGGGCTAAAACGGGCTCGGGCGGGGCGGGCTCCATTTTTTTTAATTTTATTTTTATTTTTCTTATTCAATGTTATTGATAGTTAAGTATTTGCAAACTTTTAAGGGTTAGAATTAAACTTTGAAGTTTAAAGTTTTAAATTTGAAATTTATATTTTAAAATTATAAAATTGAAATTAGAACATAGTGGCTACAAAAAATTATTTAATAAGAGTATAAGACCAATAGGCAATGTAAGGAACAAACTCCGAAGGCTTTCATTTATATTTTTAATACTTCAAATTAATTTGCAAGTTCTTTTTTGATTTTTTTATTTTTGAAATAGTACATCACATGCTTTACATCATTTTTGTAAGTTCTTCCATGTCAACATGAGGTTCTTGGTTTCCGGCATTGGTTGAATCAGAACCATAAACCATTATATCTTCAATTTATTGGTCCTTTTCTTCGTCTACCTCGTCACGCCCTTGATTTTGCCGTTATGATCTTATCCAATCTCTGAAGCACACTAGAATTTTCAAAGCGTTGCTGCCCAATGAATGAAGGGTATCTCCTAGCTGCTGCCCTTCTTGGCTAAATGCGCTCTCTGATGCGACTGTTGAAATCAACACATTTAGCACGTCTCGAGCCATGGCCGAAAGAACAGGAAATTGATTTAAGTTGCTCCTCCACCAACCCAGTGGTAGAAAATCCTTTGTGATGGGCTCTGGTGACTTTTGCAAGAAGAATTGTAGTTTATCAATATTCCTACTATTGGTTTGTTGATGCTCTCCTAGTGTAGACCAAATCTGATAATCTTGAACACAATCATCATCATCCATAGTTGTTCCAGATGTTGAAGGATTAGTTGAAGGAATATTTACATCTACAACCGAAGAAGTATCAACAATGTTAGCATAATAATTATATAAAGTTTGTAAATGTGTGTGTAGCTCAGAAATACAAGTGTCAATATCAGGAGTTTCAGTTGGGTCAATATCCATATAAGTATATAAAGCTCTAATTAATTGGCGACACTTTATCATTTTGATAGTATGGTTTAAGAACAAATAAGTATAATTCTACCTAGTAACTATTTCTTCAGGCATGAGTCTTGGTTTTAGTCCATAGTGTACATATTTTTTCTTAAATATATTTAATCTAGCACTTCTATTATTTCCTTGAATTACACCAACAACTCTCCTAACTAAAGTAATTTCATTTCCAAATAATTCAAAGCAACTCTTCACAATCAAGTTATAAATATGATATGCACATCTAACATGAAATATTTCAGGAAGTGGTGGGTGTAGATGCAATTTAAATAGCAGTATTGTTGTTAGAAGCATTATCAAATGACATACACAAAACTTTTTTCTGCAAGATTATAAAATATAGCAACTTCATGTATGGTATTACTTATAAATGCACCAGTATGACTTTGATCTTCATCATATTTAAAATCAATAATACGTTTTTGCATACAAAAATTATCATCTATCCAATGACATATAACAGTCAAATAATCATTCCATTCGCAACACGACCAATATCAGAAGTAAGAGAAACTTTACAAGGAAGACTTGCGATCAAATAACGTATATATATCTGATATTGTCCAAAAAGCCTAAGATATCAACTCTACAAGTACTTCTAGGAATGCCTTTAAATATAGGGTTATAAATTCTTTGAATATAAGTAACAAGATACGGTGAAGAAGCAAAACTAAAAGGTAAACAACCTAAAACAATCATTTTAGCTAATTCTTCCCGATCTTTCTTAATATCATATTTCCCAAATAACCCTCCAGTACTCGGGTTAAGTCTTTGTTGCCTAGATGACTAATCTACTCCCCAATCAAGAGAGTGTTTCTCTTCCATATTCCTACAAAGTTGACCCGTGTCACGACCCGGATTTTCCCACCCTCGGGAGTCGTGATGGCGCCTACTCGTAGAAGCTAGGCAAGAAAAATTTACCTACTGATCAATTAAACACATGTTCCCTTTTAATAATTACAAGCATTAAAATAAAAGCAACAGGATAAAAATCATAAGCGGAAGTCTCAATTTTAAATAGCTGAATAAAATACGGAATCCCAACATGTATCTCTACCCAAGAACTGGAGTCACATACTCACGAACATCTAAGAAGTACTAAATACAAAGTCTGGAAGAAACATAAATCTGTTTGTCTCAAAAATAAGGAGCAACAGTCTAAAAGAGAGAATAAGGGAGAGACGCAGGGCATGCGGATGCCTGTAAGGCTACCTCGGGTCTCACGATACTGAAAACCTGCACCCGTACTAATGCTGCTGCTGCTGCTGCTCGAAACCTGGACCTGTGCAAAAATACACATAGTGTAGCATCAGCACAAACGACCCCATGTGCTGGTAAGTGTCTAGCCTAACCCCGGCGAAGTAGTGACGAGGCTAAACTGGACCACCACATAAAACTGCGCAATTATATATATATATATATATATATATATATATATATATATATATATATATATATATATATAT
>MU686659.1:58925-70742 GCA_026770625.1 Nicotiana glauca
TAGGCAAGTAAAGGATATGAGAGGGGGAGCATGTTGTGGGGAGATAACAATATTAATAGTAAATCCGAAATAACAATCTAAGGACAACTTGTAATTAACAGCGGACAAGGATCAAACACCCAAATAAACACACTCGTATCAATAATTGTTACGGCGCGCAACTCGATCCTAATGTATAGCAACACTGTTGCGGCGTGCAACTCGATCCATGTATATATCATTGTCACAACGTGCAACCCGTTCCATATCATTATTGTATTGTTGTGGCGTACAACCCGACCCTCAAATATCTCTGTTGCGGCGTGCAACCCGACCCATATCATTTAGTATTGTTACAGCGTGCAACCCGTTCCATATCATCATTGTATTGTTACGGCGTACAACCCGATCCTCAAATATCTCTGTTGCGGCGTGCAACCCGACCCATATCATTTAGTATTATTGCGGAGTACCACCCATTCCATATCATCATTGTATTATTGCGGCGTACAACCCGACCCTTATCATTTAGTATTGTTGCGGCGTGCAACCCGATCCACATTTTTCATTGTGCCTCATCCAAACAATAGTCACAAATAAGGGGGCAGGGGAGTAAATAAACAATAGTAAAAATTCCGGCGAGGGAACACACAACAAAATATTAAAACCCGGCAAGGGCACAACATCAATGAACTCAATATCTCGGCAAGGGAGAAAAACCAACAAAATCAACATAACGTCCCGGCAAGGGAATAACCAATAACTCTTTCTCTTTCTTTCATTTCTTACTCCCGATATCACTTGAGCCCAAGCTCCAAGGAATTTCTTATCTCATGTACCGTCACAATTTATATTTCTAAACCGAGCCAATGCTCCACGAAGTACCAAGATCACAATTTCTATCACAAAGCCTTTGCCACATATAGAAATCATCAATTAGACATGGAAGGCATAACGACAACCAACTATCCGCAATTAAGGACTCACGGTCATACTAGACACCAATGTATAGATACTCGTCACCATGCCTATACATCGTACTCGATCAATTAGCAAATAGCAAACAAGACTCAACTCATGTTCCCTCAAGCTAGGGTTAAACCAAACACTTACCTCAACTTCCACGGCCAAAACAATCTACAACGACCGCTTTCCCTCTCGAATTCGGATCCAACTCGGTCAAATCTATACAATAATGTTTCCATAGTATCAATATGTGCTAAAAAAATCAAACCCAATGCCTAATTATAGATTTCCAAGTTTTATTCCCAAAATTTCCAAAATTACCCCCGGGCCCGCTTGGTCAAAACACGAGGATCAGACCAAAATCAAATTTCCCATTCACCCACGAGCCCGACTATATAATTTGCTTTCAACTTCGACCCCAAAATGAGGTTTAAATCAAGAAAATATAGAAAACCCTAACTCTACCCGTTTTCCCCAATTTCCACCATAAACTACATGATTTAAGCTTAGGAATTCAATAATTAATGATGGAAAATGAAGAAAACAAGTTGGAATTTACTAACTCAAGTGGTCTTGAAGAAAAGGGGCTTAAATGGACGCCGAAGGACCTTGGAGAAGATGAAACTCGGGTGTTTTTGTGAATGGTCAGCGACTACACTATTTTGGGAATTAAATATAACTGGGCAAAATTTGCCCTTCGTGTTCGCGGGAAGGGGACCGCGTTCGCGAAGGGTAACTGGGAAGGGCTACGCGTTCGAGATTGGGAAGATTCGAACGCGAAGGAAAAAAACTGGGGGTCCAGGGATTTACTCTATGCGAACGCGTGAAGGCCCACGCGAACGCGATGAAGAAGGTTGCAAGGCTACGCGTTCACGATTGGGAGGATGCGAACGCGAAGAGGAAAAATACAGGGGTCCCAAACTTTTCTTACGCGAACGCGATATACTGTATGCGAACGCAATGAAGGAAATTCTGAGGCTTCGCGAACGCAGGAGAGAGGGTGCGATCGCAAAGAAGGAAATAACTGGGCACCTGTTGCAGACTTTTCTGCAACTTTTCTAAGTTCAAAACCACCCCGGAACACCTTTGAAACACTCTCGAGCCCTCGGGGCTCCTAACCAAACACATACACTAACTCAACAACACCCTACGAACTTAACCGTGCAATTAAATCGGCAAAATAACATAAGAAACGAGGAATCAAACCTCAAAATCACTAATTTCTCATCATTTTTCATAAACTTTCAAATTAGAGTTTTAGGTCCGAAACGCGTCAAACGACGTCCGATTTCAATTAAACTTCACAGAAATATCTTAAAACACATATAAGATCTGTACCAGGCGCCGGAACAAAAATACGGGCCCGATACCAACACGTTCTAATCAATTTTCATTTCCATTTTTCTTAATAATTTCAGAAAAATAATTTCTTTTAAAAATTCATTTCTCGGGCTCGGGACCTCAGATTTCGATTCCGAGCATACGCCCGAGTTCCATATTTTTGTACGAACCCTCCGGACCATCAAATCATGGGTCCAGGTCCGTTTACCCAAAATGTTGACCAAAGTCAACTTTACTCATTTAATAAGCATTTTTCACAGAATTTCACATACAAGCTTTCCAGCTACTCGCCCGAACTGCACACGCAAATTGAGGCAACTAAAAATGAGGTTTTTAAGGCATCGGGAGTACGGAAAGAGAGAGAAAATAGGTGATGACCCTTTGGGTCGTCACATTCTCCACCTCTAAAATAATCGTTCGTCCTCGAACGGACAAAAGAAAGAAGTACATGAGTCGGGAAATAGATGAGGATATCGGCTCCGCATATCAGACTCTGACTCCCAAGTCGATGCCTCAGGAGGCTGACCTCTCCAGTGAACACGAACAGAAGGAAAACTCTTGGATCTCAACTGACGAACCTGTCAGTCTAGAATAGCTACTAGCTCCTCCTCATAAGATAAATCCTTGTCCAACTGGACAGTACTGAAATCTAACACGTGGGTTGGATCGCCGTGATACCTCCGAAGCATGGATACATGAAAAACTGGGTGCACGGCTGATAAGCTAGGCAGTAATACAACTCTGTAAGCCACCTCTCCCACTCGATCAAAGATCTCAAATGGCCCAATAAACCTAGGGCTAAGCTTTCCCTTCTTCCCAAATCTCATCACGCCCATCATAGGTGACACTCGGAGCAAGACTCGCTCACCAATCATAAAAGCTACATCCCGAACCTTACGATCTGCATAACTCTTTTGCCGCGATTGAGCCGAACGAAGCCTATCCTAAATGATCTTGACCTTGTCCAAGGCCTCTTGAACCAAATCCGTACCTATCAACCGAGCCTCTCTCGGCTCAAACCACCCAATCGGAGATCGACACCGCCTACCATATAAATCCTCATAAGAAGCCATCTGGATGCTCGACTGGTAGCTGTTATTGTAGACAAAATCCGCTAAAGGCAAGAACTAATCCCACGAACCTCAAAAGTCAATAACACAAGCCCGAAGCATAACCTCAAAAATCTGAATAGTCCGTTCGGACTGACCGTCTGTCTGAGGATGAAACGTTGTGCTCAACTCAACCCGTGTGCCCAACTCTCGCTGAACTGTGCCCCAGAAGCGCGAGGTAAACTGCATACCCGATCCGAAATGATAGATATCGACACACCATAAAGGCGAACAATCTCCTGGATATAAATCTCAGCTAATCTCTCGGATGAATAGGAGACTGCCACATGAATGAAATGTGCTGACTTGGTCAACCTATCAATAATAACCTATATCGCATCGAACTTCTTCCGAGTCAGCGAAAGTCCAGTAACAAAATCCATAGAAATCCGCTCTTACTTCCACTCAGGAAGCTCAATCCTCTGAAACAAACCACCAGGCCTCTGATGCTCGTACTTAACCTGCTGATAGTTCAAACAACGAGCCACATATGCTACAATATCCTTCTTCATCCTATGCCACCAATAATGCTGCCGCAAGTCCTGATACATATTTGCGACGCCCGAATGAATAGAGTACCGCTGTGGGCTTCCTCTAAAATCAACTCTCGAAGTCCATCCACATTGGCACGCAAACTCGCCGCTGTAATCTCAAAACTCCATACGCATCTAAGGTAACCTGTTGGGCAACTCCATGCTGCACCGTGTCCCTGAGGACACACAAATGGGGATCATCAAACTGCCGATCATAAATACGCTCCAATAATGAAGAACAAGCGACCATGTAAGCTAACACATGACTGGGCTCAGAGACATCCAGTCTCACAAACTGATTGGCTAGGGCCTGAACATCCAAAGCAAGCTGCCTCTAACTGACTGGAATATAAGCAAGACTGCCCATACTAGCTGATTTCCTACTCAAAGCATCGACCACCACATTGGCCTTCCCTGGATGGTATAAAATGGTGACATCATAATCTTTCAACAACTCCAACCACCTCCCATACCTCAAATTCAAATCCTTTTGCTTGGACAAGTACTGAAGACTATTGTGGTCAGTGAACACCTCACATGCAATGCCATACAAATAGTGCCTCCAAATCTTCAAGGCGTGAACAACAGTTGTCAACTCTAAATCATGCACTGGATAATTCTTCTTATGAATCCTCAACTGTCTCGAAGCATAGGCAATAACCTTGCCACCCTACATCAACACTGCACCAAGCCCAATACGGGAAGCATCACAATAGACTGTATAAGACCCTGATCCTGTAGGCAAAACCAACACCGGTGCCATAGTCAGAGCTGTCTTGAGCTTCTGAAATCTCGCCTCACACTCGTCCGACCATCTGAACTGGGCACCCTTCTGGGTCAACCTGGTTATCGGGGCTGCAATAGTTGAAAACCCCTCCACAAACCGACGGTAGTAGCCTGCCAACCCTAGGAAACTCCGAATCTCTATAGCTGATGCTGGTCTAGGCCAGCTCTTGACTGCCTCAATCTTCTTCGGGTCCACCTGAATACCCTCTGCTGATACAACGTGACCCATAAATGCTACTGAACTCAACCATAACTCACACTTGGAGAACTTGGCATATAACTTACTATCCCTTAAAGTCTTAAGAACCACTCTAAGGTGATGCTCGTGCTCCTCCTGGCTGCGGGAGTAGACCAAAATATCATCAATAAAGACTATCATGAACATGTCCAAATATGACCTCAACACTCGGTTCATCAACTCCATGAATGCTGTTGGGGCATTGGTCAACCCAAATGACATGACCAAGAACTCATAATGCCCATACCGAGTACGAAAAGCTGTCTTTGGGACATCGGATGCCCTAATCCTCAACTGATGGCAGCCAGATCTAAAGTCAATCTTGGAAAATACCCTGGCACCTTAGAGCTGGTCGAACAAATCATCAATCCTCGGCAGTGGATATTTATTCTTAACCGTTACCTTGTTTAACTGCTGGTAATCTATGCACATCCTCATGATCCGTCCTTCTTCTTGACAACTAACACTGGCGCGCCTCAGGGAGAAACACTAGGTCTGATAAAACCCTTCTCTAGCAAATCCTGCAACTGGTCCTTTAACTCCTTCAGCTCTAGCGAGGCCATACAATATAGCGGGATAGAAATGGGCTGGGTGCCCGGAGCCAAATCAATACAGAAAGCAATGTCCCTGTCGGGTGGCATACCCGGCAGGTCTGAGGGGAAAACATCTAGAAACTCCCGGACAATGGGCACAGAATCTATGGGAGGAACCTCAGCACTGGAATCACGAACATAGGCCAAATAGACCATACACCCCTTCTCGACCACACGTCGAGACTTCATGTACGAAATGACCTTGCGGGTAGAATAACTTGGGGTGCCCCTCCACTCTAAACGAGGCATATCGGGCAACGCTAAGGTCACAGTCTTGGGGTGGCAGTCCAAGATAGCGTGATAGGGTGATAACCAGTCCATACCCAAAATAATATCAAAGTCAGCCATATCTAAGAGCAACAAGTCTACACGGGTCTCAAGACCCCCAATCACTACAATACATGAATGATGGACTCGGTCAACCACAATAGGATCACCCACCAGCATAGACACATAAACATGAATACCAAATGCATCACTAGACATGACCAGATACGGTGCGAAATAAGACGACACATACAAATACGTAGACCCTAGGTCAAATAGTATTGAAGCATCTCTATCACAAACTAGAATAGTACTTGTAATGACAGCATCTGATGACTCAGACTCTAGCCTGGCTGGAGGAGCATAACATCGGGGCTGGGCCCCACCACCCTGGACTATATCCCTAGGTCGATCTGCTGCTAGCTGACCTTTGCCCCTGGTGGTCGGAGCTCCACCTATATGGCCTCTACCTCCACCTCTAACACCTCTGCCACCACCTCTAGCTGGCTGGGTAGGCTGTGGAACCTCTGGTGCCTGAACCATAGCACGAGAACTCTGATGCTGAGAGCTGCCATAAACTCGAGGGCAATATCTGACAATGTACCTCGTGTCGCCACAAGTGTGGCAAGACCTCGGCTGTTGCGGCTCAGCACCCCTCAACCTCGGGCAAGCCCTCCTTTTGTGACCATACTCACCACACTCATAACATCCACGCGAGTGATGTAGCTGAGGAAACTGAGACTAACTCTGTCGACCTGAATGGCCACCTGAAGTACTATGAGTGACCTGGAGAGCTGACTGAAAAGGCCTAGGAGGATGGCCTCTACCATAAGAACCTCTACCTCCTAACGAGGCACCACTGAATCTGCCTGCATGACAGGGCCTCTTATTCGACCCATGACCACCTCCTTGTAGTAGAACCACCTCAACTCTACGGCCCACATTGGCCGCCTCCCGAAAAGTGATCTCACTCCCAGCCTGGGCCACTATACCCGACTGACCTACCACCGCTGGCTGAACCACTAGAAGCAAACCCACTCGAATGACACCCTCCATGAGGCCTACCAATCGGACTAGAGCGTCCTGAAGAACTGGGGTGGCAACGAACCCTTCTGGGACCTGAGCTGGGCCTACCGGAACTGCTGGGGCTGGAACCTCCTCCTCAAACTCAACCTGAGGCTCCACCTCTGGGGCTAGTTCTCGGGGCTCGGACTGCTGAGCGGTAGATGAGAAAGCGCGTGTTCTCGCCATCTGCGGAAGAATAGAGTTGAAATTCAATCGGTATTTGAGAAACAGAATCACACGACAAGAAAGAACAAATGAGAAGTTTTTCCTAACTCTGTAGCCTTTGGGGATAAATACAGACGTCTCCGTACCGATCCCTCAGACTCTACCAAGTTTGTCCGTGAGTTGTGAGACCTATGTAACCTAGAGCTCTAATACTAACTTGTCACGACCCGGATTTCCCCACCCTCGGGAGTCGTGATCGCGCCTACTCATAGAAGCTAGGAAAGCTAAATTTACCTACTGATCGATTAAACACATGTTCCCTTTCAATAATTACAAGCATTAAAATAAAAGCAACGGGATAAAAATCATAAGCGAAAGTCTCAATTTTAAATAGCTGAATAAAATACGGAATCCCAACATGTATCTCTACCCAAGAACTGGAGTCACATACTCATGAACATCTAAGAAGTACTTAATACAAAGTCTGAAAGAAACATAAATCGGTTTGTCTCGAATACAAGGAGGCAATAGTCTAAAAGAGAGAATAAGAGAGAGACGCAGGGCCTGCGGATGCCTGCAAGTATACCTCGGGTCTCACGATACTGAAAACCTGCTCCCGTACTAATGCTGCCGCTGCTGCTGCTGCTCGAAACCTGGACCTGTGCAAAAATGCACAGAGTGTAGCATCAGCACTACCGACCCTATGTGCTGGTAAGTGTCTAGCCTAACCCCGGCAAAGTAGTGACGAGGCTAGACTGAACCACCACATAAACCTGTGTAATTATATATATATATATATACAGCGGAATAAAAAATTCTAGGCAAGTAAACGATATGGGAGGGGGAGCATGCTGTGGGGAGATAACAATATTAATAGTAAATCCGAAATAACAATCTAAGGACAACTTGTAATTAACAACGGAAAAGGATCAAACACCCAAATAAACACACCTGTATCAATAATTATAACGGCGCGCAACCCGATCCAAATGTATAGCAACACTGTTGCGGCGTGCAACCCGATCCATGTATATATCATTGTCGCGGCGTGCAACCCGTTCTATATAATCATTGTATTGTTGCGGCGTACAACCCGACCCTCAAATATCTCGGTTGCGGCGTGCAACCCGACCCGTATCATTTAGTATTGTTGCGGCGTGCAACCCGTTCCATATCATCATTGTATTGTGCGGCGTACAACCCGACCTTCAAATATCTCTGTTGCAACGTGCAACCCGACCCGTATCATTTAGTATTGTTGCAGTGTGCAACCCGATCCATATCATCATTGTATTGTTACGGCGTACAACCCGACCCTTATCATTTAGTATTGTTGCGGCGTGCAACCCGATCCACATTTGTCATTGTGCCTCATCCAAACAACAGTCACAAATAAGGGGGCAGGGGAGTAAATAAACAATAGTAAAAATCCTGACAAGGGAACACATAATAAAAAATTAAAACCCGGCAAGAGCACAATATCAATGAACTCAATATCCTGGCAAGGGAGAAAAACCAACAAATTCAACATAACGTCTCGGCAAGTGAATAACCAATAACTCTTTCTCTTTCTTTCATTTCTTACTCCACAATATCACTTGAGCCCAAGCTCCAAGGAATTTCTTATCTCATATACCGTCACAATCTACATTTCTAAACCGCCAATGCTCCACGAAGTACCAAGATCACAATTTCTATCACAAAGCCTTTACCATATATAGAAATCATCAATTAGACATGGAAGGCATAACAACAACCAACTATCCGCAATTAAGGACTCACGGTCATGCTAGACACCAATGTATAGATACTCGTCACCATGTCTATACATCATACTCGATCAATTAGCAAATAGCAAACAAGACTCAACTCCTATTCCCTCAAGTTAGGGTTAAACCAAACAGTTACCTCAACTTCCACGGCCAAAACAATCCACAACGATCGCTTTCCCTATCGAATTCGGCTTCAACTCGGTCAAATCTCTACAATAATGTTTTCATAGTATCAATATGTGCTAAATAAATCAAACCCAATGCATAATTATAGATTTCAAAGCTTTCTTCCAAAAAATTCCAAAATTATCCCCGGGCCCGCTTGGTCAAAATACGAGGTTCGGACCAAAATCAAATCCCCCATTCACCCACGAGCCCGACTATAATTTGTTTTCAACTTCGACCCCAAAACGAGGTCTAAATCAAGAAAATATAGAAAACCCTAACTCTACCCATTTTTCCCAATTTTCACCCTAAACTACATGATTTAAGCTTAGGAATTCAATAATTAATGATGAAAAATGAAGAAAACAAGTTGGAATTTACTAACCCAAGTGGTCTTGAAGAAAAGGGACTTCAATGGACGCCTAAGGACCTTGGAGAAGATGAAACTCGGATGTTTTTGTGAATGGTCCACGACTACACTGTTTTGGGAATTAAATATAACTAGGCAAAATTTGCCCTTCTCATTTGGGAAAGGGGACCGCGTTCGCGAAGGGTAGCTGGGCCGGGCTACTCGTTCGCGATTGGGAAGATGTGAACGCAAAGGAGAAAAACTGGGGGTCCAGGGATTTGTTCTATGCGAACGCGTGAAGGCCCACGCGAACGTGATGAAGAAGGTTGCAAGGCTACGCGTTCGCGATTGGGAAGATGCGAACGCGAAGAGGAAAAATACAGGGGTCGCAAACTTGGCTTACGTGAACGCGATATACTGTACGCGAATGCGATGAAGGAAATTCTGAGGCTTCGCGAACGCGGGAGTGAGGGTGCGACCGCGAAGAAAGAAATAACTGGGTACCTGTTGCAGACTTTTCTGCAACTTTTCTAAGTTCAAAACCACCCCGAAACACTCCCGATCCCTCGGGTCTCCTAACCAAACACATACACTAACTCAACAACACCCTACGAACTTAACCGCGCGATCAAATCACCAAAATAACATCAGAAACGAGGAATCAAACCTCAAAATCACTAATTTCTCATCAAACTTCATAAACTTTCAAATTAGAGTTTTAGGTCCGAAACACGTCAAACGACGTCCGATTTCAACCAAACTTCACAGAAATATCTTAAAACAAATATAAGATTTGTACCGGGCGCCGGAGCCAAAATACGGGCCCGATACCAACACGTTCTAATTAATTTTTATTTTCATTTTCATTAACAATTTCAGAAAAATAATTCCTTTTAAAAATTCGTTTCTCGGGCTCGGGACCTCGGATTTCGATTCCGGACATACGCCCGAGTCCCATATTTTTCTACGGACCCTTCGACACCGTCAAATCACGGGTCCGGGTCCCTTTACCTAAAATGTTGACCTAAGTTAGCTTTACTCATTTAGTACCAATTTTTTTTTTGTATTTTTCACAGAATTTCACATACAAGCTTTTCGGCTACTCGCTCGGACTGTGCACACAAATCGAGACAACTAAAAGTGAGGTTTTCAAGGCCTCGGGAGCACGAAAAGAGAGAAAAAATAGGTGATGACCCTTTGGGTCGTTACAACTCGTTCCCCCTCCTTTACCGAGCTCATGTTTATAATGTTCACTACAAATTTTACATTTTACATAATTTTTTTGATCTTCTAGTCTTTCAAAAAATATCCAGCACTTACTTCTTAATCGTCGATTCTTCTTAATAGGGAGAGGAGGCCTACTTGTTGCACCCCTGCCATACCTCCTTTTTACATACCCGAGGGTAGTACAAGAGAGTTTTTCCAATTAAAGTGACATTATTCGAAATGAGATTATTTATTCAATTCAGAGTCGCCACTTGGGATAGTTTATTTGGTATCTCAAGTCACTGATTTATTTTAAATCCCAAATCGAGGAAAATTTCGATTTTCCTTTTGAAGTCTGCGAACTAGAAATTCTGAATAAGGAATTCTGTTAACCCGAGGGAAGGTGTTAGGCATCCCCGGATTCCGTGGTTCTAGCACGGTCGCTTAAACCATTATAATTGACATATTATCTGATTTTAATACATGTTTAACCTATGGTGCATTTTTTAACTTATTATCCGCTTTTTAATTATTTGTGAAATTATTTTTGAAATAAGTTACGATTGTCGTACACTTGTTTGTTTTTGTACACGTTGTGAATCATGTCACGAGAACCGTACCCATAATTTATAACATGTATATTTTATTATTATTCGAAATTACGGTCGGGTCACATGAAATACATACACCAATTGAGATTTATGTAACGTGACTATGCCACGGGAACCGTACACATAACAACAATAATTTATTATTGATCACGCCTAAGCATGCTACACTCGGGTGATGTAATAATAAAAGTAATAGATAATAAATAAATAAACATAAACAAAACTAAATAAGAGAAATTTTCAAATCATTCCCAAATTCAAGTGATTCTGTTTAACCACGTCCCAAAAATCAAACCTTTTAGCCAATAAACCTCTTCATTTCATGAAAACACCATTTCCCATTTTCTAGTTAATACAGTCACTTATCAAAATAAAAACAACCAACTTTAAACAAGAACACTGGACTCATACGCTACCAGTCATTCAAAGAACCAAAGGAAAACCAAAAAAATAGGTTAATATAAATGATGATAGGCTATAATTACGTGTTTTAGTCGATTATTACACTCTAATTTACTGCACTTTAGTTGAGTTTGCGCTTTAGTCGCTAGTGTTTTGCACTAATTGTGTGTTTTATGCCTTGTAGGTGTGATTCCGAGCTATATAGATGTTATGGAATGAATTTAAGTGATTTGAAGCTTTGAAGTCTGAGTAAAAGCTCAAGGAATTAAG